>JABASC010000243.1:0-51043 GCA_019776185.1 Plutomurus gul
ACTCACATTCCTATTCGTAGAAATATAACTCATATACATACATATACATACCAAACAATCTCAATCTCAATAGCATTTAGTTAAGTTAAGATGGTTGAGGATGTTTCTACAATAACAGATTTAAAGTACGTATATGCATTTGTACTCATACTGTACGCTTTTCTTACACCTAATTGGACATTAAGTTCAAAAAATCCATTCTTTTTGTTCCTTCCGCTAGATACGTAAATGGAGTGCTAAGTTAATGTGTCTACTCTTCGTTGTCTGCTTCTGCTTACAAACACCGTGTTTTGTGTTTATATGTAATGTAACACGTAAATATGTGTTGTGTTTCTATTACTTACCTAAGCAATGAGCTTCGAAGTTGATAAACGAAGAGTTATAAATAAATTGCTCCATTGTTCTACTGCTAGCCCGCGAAATCCATTACACATCTTTGAGTAAAGTTTTCAAAAATAATTGGTTTTGTAAGTAAATACATCCATACTATGCCGAAAAAATCTGTTCTTGTTGACTGAGGCAAATAAGTGATCAGTTATTGCATGACAATCTGACAATGAGGGAATATTTTTCGATAGCTTATCACCGGAGGTCTATAACAGGAACTCAAAGTACAGTAAAACTCTTTACATACCATAGTACACATTATGATTAGTTCGTTACAAAACCGCAAGTATATGTCCGAATTCAAACTTTAGTTTCGAGGATTGAAATGTGGTAGTTTTTTTTGCTCTTGTGGAGAGAACTTGCAAAACACCATCAGAAATAGTTTGTAGTTTAATTATACGACAAGTTCAACGTTAATGGTTTTCTCATCGTATACAAACACGGACCATTATTGACCGTGTAGTGTTAAAAGGTTCAAATAACTTTTTAGAAAGCTTTTCAAAGAAAATGCTGCAATTTTTACTAAATGTTTTGTAATAACTTTTTGGGAACCTTGTATTGTAATAAGATGGAATTCAGTAAGAGTAAAATGAATTTTCTATGTACCTTTATTATGTACTTCAGTGCCCTTCACAACGCTTTTTTAGCGGAACCTGGTCCACCGTTTTTTAAAACTAACTGTTTATGTCCATACCCGGTACAAAAGCGTTGTGAAGGGCCCTGATGTACATTATCAATATTAACATTAAAATGGTGGTATTTGGTAATACATGTGTATGTAACATTGAAACATGTAAAAAGCGTCATAATTAGTTAAAGTTAGTGTTGTTTTACGTTTCAAAAATACTTAAATAAAATACCATTTGCGACTAATAAACGTTCGTTTGTACATCCTGCATATCGAGGATTCACGTAATGATAGGTACTGTGGTACTGTGGATGTACTGTGTAGTTACTGTATAATTCTAATCACACCAATGCAATGGGATATTAACATTGGTTGCTGCAAGATTATAGTATTGCAGTTGATCATTGGAGCGTCTCATATTTAGCAACTCATGGTCACAGTTACAGTACAATGCAAATCGTAGCAATATCCTTCCTTCTCTTATTATTATAATGATACCTAAAGTAACTAAAGTATGTATGGAGCACTTTTATAATGACTCAATGTGAATTGAGAGTTGTGATGTGAGTGTTCCATTCTGCGTCTACCGACTATTGACTGTCTTAGGACTGTTCAAGCCTATGGATGCTGTTTGTTTGGTGATGATAACTGTCACTTTGATGTCGTTGATTTTGGTTCGTTCCTTCTTTAGTTACATTCACAGAGTCGCAAGTTTATGTGTTTTTATTGCATACAAAACGAGTTGATCGTTGGGATAATGCATTCATTTAGTTAATGCAGTATCTAAATCGTCTAGCCTTTTTCCCGAGTCCTCGTGTCTTTTATGGTTTGGTCACTTTTGATACATTGCGGTGTGAAGTAAGAAACTTGTATCAGTTAGATATGAACAGCAAAGGTGAATGTAACAGCACGTACAGACGCAATTACATGGATAACATAAATACAGAGAATAAAAGCTGAGCTTATGTCGCTTTCGTTGTTCTCTGTAGTATCTCACTCGTCTCGGTCTTCAAAAATGTATAGTGTCGGAGTGAGATTCCCCACAATTGGCAATAATAGTGGCATATAACAACAGTGACAGACAGACAGTAACAGTCACAGCCTCATGTGTGAAGATGAAAGCAAAGTACTTATTACGATATATGTAGTGTACTAGTATAAGCCCATTTTGATGTTACGAACAATCACAAAGTATTGTTTAAAGGTTAAAGTATAGTTGGAATTTGCAATAAGTATTAAGCACATACGAGTGCGAGATGTGATGTGATCATCTTTCATATCATCTCATATCATGGTGGTTTAGTGACAAATTCTGAGCTAACCAAAATATTTCTACACTTTAGTTTTTCTCATTCATACACACACACAACTAATACACACATTCATTGGCAGCGTTCGAACAATGTTACAACATTATTTTATTTTGTAGCTGATTTTCTGTTGCTGTTGCTGTGTAAACTAACTTGCAAATCAACTAGCAAACAGCTTTAAATAAATGCATATATATATATATTATTCATTATAACTGATTTGGATTTTTCCTTTTATGTTTTTGAAGGTTGAAGTTGGAGTAAGACGAACTTATAAGTATTCGAGTGGGCGCCAACATGGACACCCAAAATCATTTCACCCTCACCTTGGGCATGCAAGTTAATATCAAAAGAACAGACGGTAAGCTGACTTATGCAATTTAAATATATACCTACTTTGGTAGTAGAACTCGAGTAGAAGCAAAAACAATCATTTTCTTTTGTTTGTTGGGGAGAGTTCAGTTATTGATAAAAATATTTAAAAAATGTGTATAGGGTAGAATTTAAAAATGCAATGCAAAAATAAAACTAACCCAACAAAGTATGGCCTGTATTGTGTTTGTGCTTTTAGGGAATATAGATGCAGAAATTATATCTTAGGTATACAGGTGCTAGGAAAAATACGTCGTTAGAAATGCATGAAAATGTATTCCAGATACATTTTTGTACTGCATTTGTTTCGTTTTGCCCTGAGCTCTCGAATCAAAGTCACTGTCCATACGAAACTTGGTGAACATGTGTACAACCAGTACAACGATACAATTTGAATGACCAATTATGGTATAATGCTCATCCAATGGCCTTCCCCTACGCTTTCAGATTTCTCCTTGGTAAGTTTCTTAGCAGGTTTTTGTCCTAGCCCTGTCTCTAGCAGTGCATTGCATGGACTGTTGCAGTAGTGTATGGCTCTAGACCTACACCAAACAAACAAGATAGCAGACATTTCTTGAATTAATACTCCATAACAGGCTGCGTAGCATTGTAAAATTGGAGAGGGATGATGGTTCAAGTGAGACATTGCACAGATCCCACAGTTTTATGAATGCTTATATCATAGTATGAGTTTGGTTTACAACCGCAAACCCGTATTTGCTTTAGGTTGATCTAGTCATCTTATCTGAACTCATTTCCAATAATGTTGTAGAGCCGACGGCAACTAACGACTAACGATGTACATATTATGATGATTGTATTTTGTGTATAGGTCGCGTTCACACCGCTGTTGTGTCAGGAATCAACTGGGATGCCAAAAGTGTTACCGTTGAATGGTTTGAAAGAAATGAAACTAAAGGAAAAGAAGTATGTTATAATATATAATAAATATTTATTAAACAGAGAAACTATTTCATTGCTTGAAAATGCTTACCGACTTTTTTTCTTGTAGGTTGATTTGGAAGCGTTAGTCGCCCTTAACCCTCATGTCGCTAACAAAAATATTGCTACTCCGATGGATCATCTTACATCACACAACAACATGACGAATAATCTTAATATGATGACCCCCATCAATGTAAATCCTCGTACAACTGTTATAAATGATATGAGACCACCAGAGGTACGTATACTTCGAAATAACAAATTTGTTGTTCAGCAGAACTTGTTTGAAAAGCACAAACTTTAAGCCTTAAGAAAGGATATCTCTGTACTGTTTATTAAATACCTTATATAATTACCTATATATATTAAATATGGAAATAGTATTTAGAATAATAATGTACATAAGTACCAATGAATCTATATTGCGAAACTGTACACTCTTAGAGACAAAGATGTCAACTCTAAGCCACTTAGGAATTGGGTTAACCTAATCATTCACCTTATATTCTCCCTGAATTCCTGTATAAATTGATTTTGTGTGTTGCCAATAGTGTTATTAGAACTTTAGCCTAGATACTTGTAAAGGTGCAAGATTTTTCCATGGTTTCAGGTTTATTTGTTTTCTCATACTACTATTAGGTGAATGTTATAGAGGTCCAAATTAGGGCGCAAATGAGTCCATGTTTTCATTTCCACATATTTCGGAAGCTTCGACCAACTTGACACACTATTACAAACGTCATGAAATGGTAACAATGTCAATTTTTTAAAACAACATTTTGTGGGTCTGTACTGTCAAAGGATTAGTATAAAGCAAAACCAAAAATACATTATTGTGCAGTAATTATTGTTCTTGAAATCAGTAATTATTAGAGTAGCGCCCTATATGCCAAAGCTGTCTTAAATTCTTTATTCTTATGTGATCAATATGAAGCAATACATACGTGCTTGCTTCAAACTTACGTATTCACCTACGATTTAAGTATTTATTCAATGAATTCATAAAAAGTGCTTGTGCTAAAAATGCAAAAACAACAACTATTAATTGCAGGTGTTAATTAAAATCAACCTTAACCTTGAATTATCATGAATGTGTGCAATAGTTTCCCTACACCATTTAATGTGTACAATAGTTTCCCTACACCATTTAATGTGTGCAATAGTTTCCCCACACCACTTAATGTGTGTAATAGTTTCCCTACACCATTTAATGTGTGCAATAGTTTCCCTACACCATTTAGTTTAGTATAATAGCAAATATGTTCATTGCAGTCATTTCTCGGAGTGTCGTCAGCAAAATTCGCCATATGATCGCACCGAAGCAAGGTCATCAATAGTTCAATTATTGTTTAAATTACTCTGTGTGACTGCTCAGAGCTTTTAAAAGGAGCTGAAGGGGATGGCTGAATGGATTGGATCGAAATATATCATTACATATGTATATATATATCATAGGATACAAGGATTTTCAAAATAATGACATTTTTGTAGGAATCCTAACAGTAAGAACGGTTTTCGTTTCGATTGAAAAAGAGGAACGAGTAGCATAGAACACTGAAATACATGAAAAGGTCAACAAACTGTGCAGAGTGTATGTTTTATGACGGTATGTATAACTCCTTCCTGGGAACTCCAGCAGGGACTACATTCACTTCTTTTAGACCTGGTTTTAGCAGAAGTTTCCAGATGAATAGAAAACCAAAAGCACGAATGCATCCGATTGTATAGCTGCTGTAGTTCTGTCCTGTACCTGCCTTCGGTGTCGTCTGTACCATTCGAAATAATATGTTGGTGCTCCGCTGCAATCTAGCATCCTGACTTTCCGACCTGTAACTTCACGGTGTATGCTGGAACGGAGCTTTCCAATTTGGTTTCTCTGTCGTCTTTCTATCTTTTACCAGCCAACGTTTGCTAGTTGCACATGCATAAGTCGTTATTGATTCTTTTTACTGTCCTGTATCAGGATGTCTGCATTGACACGTATAGATTGTCTGTTTCATATCTCGTTCAATTCAACGCTTTAGATTAAATTGTTTCCATTCAAAAGAACGAAATGATCTTATGTTTAGTAGTCGGTTAGCTGGGGTGGCTTAATTGAATAGTATAGAATATGAAACAGAGGAAGGGTACCCACTGTACAGAAGTATAAAAGTACAACGCGGATCCTGTGATAAAACATAAATTGTCTATTGATCCGTATTTCTGCATGCTAACTAAAAGTTTGTTGGAAACTGACAATGCTCACAGCAGTTTACTTATTATTAAACTCTTAAAATGAATCGTTAGATACTAGTAAATTACTGCTGCTTTTTTCTGGCTGATATGGCCTTCTGGCTACAAAAACCGATTTCACAATTACAATTACCAATGTCGTATATAAATGTATGGATGGATAGACTTCAGAATTTTGGGTAGGTTTGAATCAGTATAATTTTCGTGCCTTAAGCTTGTTGGACTTATTAATATTGCTGGAATGTGTATGTGACCCTCAGTACAGAGTAACGATTGCTTGTAACTGAATCAAACAATTTTGTTATGTCACTTCCCGAGTAGTTTACAACATATATGTAGATATTTAAATATGCACTGTCAAAATGAGGGGAGAGAGATGTGTATGTACAACCGACGATTTGTGTGTTCGTTTCACATTTTTCCTACATTCCGGAAACTTCAGGCTCTGATGGATGTGTAGTGTCATCGGCTTTGTGACACACGACACACTTCTTTCTTTTGCGTTGACAGCCAAATTCCATTTAATATATTATTGTTTTGGTTGGCTGGATCTAAATCTAACCTACAGCTACCTTCTATATTATACTTTTATATGTGGATATGTACATATAGGAATGTCATCGTTTTATCACGATGGCTTCTTCGTGCATGCATCATTGCTCGATTTATTTATTTCTTAAATGTTCAATTTCTCATGAATATTTATTTGAATTATTAACAAAAGCTTCTTTTTTCTCAATTCCTAAAAAATTGTTTCAATTATCCAATCGATTCTGACATTATACAGAATATTTTAGCTTCATCTTTCTTGTACTTCTTCCCTAAAAATTGCAATCAAGTTTTGTTAAGAAGCGGGAGGTAAGGTAAGGTCATTTCTTTAATATGGCTTTGAATTTGTAGCAACTATAGTCCAATTTAGTGTTGACAATACATGAACGCAGGGTCACAATAAATATTATCCTTGGCTTCCATTTACAGACATCTCAAGTTGGCAAGGTATGTTGGCAGTGACAGACTATTGTGGTTCACTTAATTATATTGTCTGTACAACATATTTGTCATGGTGGACGATGTAGGAAATAATAATAATACATAGGTACATATTATTTCAATACCGTAGTATATATTGAGAAGGTAGTAACAATCTAATGTTTAACTTTCGCTCCATCTCCAAATTGATTGGAAGAAAATTACGAAGAAGTTGTGTTTGCTACATTCTCCCAATGTAACGAAACGATATTTTGATGTCGGATTGTAGCACAGCAAATGAGGTTTATGTTTGTCATTGTAACGAAGAAGTTAGTCAGCATATAAATAACTTTTCACATTTTGTATGATTAAGGATATTGGGTCGAGGTTTTTCCGATCCGTTGTTATACAGGTGCATTTGTGTAAAATTCATATAGATGTGCCTAAAGCCCAAGTTAGCACTGACTGGTAGATAGGGCTTAATTGCCAGGGGACAGGTAAAAATTAGCGTGAGGAGTGTCTACACTCGTGAGATTCAAAATGTGATATCCGAATGCTAAAGATGAAAAGATGATTTTTAATACTTGTATAGGTATATTTATACATAGTGCATAATGTGAAAAAACATCCATGTAATTTAAGGTTTTTGGTTGCTTTCCAAATCGGTGTCATTAGATAATGCTAAATTTTGGTTTCGTTTGTGGAGGTTTTAAAATCACACATGAGTGGTCAACGTTGCTTTTGAGGTGGACTCGTGCCATGCCGTATGCACAACTTTTTGCTTCGTACTGTACACTTTTTATGTACCGTTAATAAGTACTTTTATAGAATTCTTCAAGTTTTCATTTGTGTGGGTTGAAGACACACAAAAAGATGGTATAGCGTCATAAGTTGCTCACATCAATACATTGACTAGCCCGTGGTCCTCGTTGTTCTATTGCGTGTAAAGAAAGAATCGCATAATTACACCATGTACGACATAAATTCTATGTTAATATATACCTACTACATACCAAAGATAGCACAATGGTAACTGCCTACGTGAACATGTAATTCTATCTCTCTACTAATTCGTAAAGGGTAGATAACACATTTCGATCGAAAGGATTGGGGTATATGGAGGAGTGAGTAGCAGCTAATACGGCGAGAACGCCGCTGTCGCCTAACTAACTAACTCTTTAGAGTGAAAGCTCTCGAGTAGTCTGACTTGACAGAGTACCGCATGATACGATACACATGCGAACAAATAGTTATATACTTACATGGTTTGTATCTGCTAAAGAATTATAAAGCATGTCTAGTCTTGTCTTTTCACTGGTTTTGCTGTCTAGATTATATTGCATTGCGCCGGCCACATGCCAATACATTAATAAGAAATAGCAATGCAATTCTAGCGATTCGGCAATTCGTTTTATTGCCACAGCTAGTCAGTTGATGGACTACGATAAAACCAGACTCTTCTCATCATTTCTATTCTTCTGCTATATACCATCTTTCTTGGTTTGTGCAGTCATTGCAATTTCTTAGCTCATTTCAACAAGGCAGCAGTCGAACGTGTTGAGAAAACTTGCTCAGTAGTAGTAAGTAATCTGTGCAGTCTGTTATTATTCTTATAATAACAAATCGAATAATAACAAATCTTACACGAAGAAAGTTGACTCCGTCGAAAGCCGAAATATGTTTTCCTGCTGTGGTGCGTTCTACAAGTCGAGTAGTAAGTCGAAAAAACTCAGTCCAGTGATTGAGAAAAAACTTGATACTATTTGGACACCTGGAAATGTGCAGAAATTACAGAAAAGACTGAATGCAGATGGTTGTGATAGTTCGATTATATCCATCGTCTATGACGATGGGCGGAGTTCATCTTCATCGGAAGTTAACAGTAAATCGCTTAGCAGTGGAAGTGATGGCGGTGGTCATACCATCACGAGGATTAGTGGGAAGAAGGCTGGAAAGGGAACTCGTATTCTGAACAGGAAGAAATTATCGTGTCGTAGTACTTTGACTGAGAACTTCTTGAATGCACATCAGCGAATGATGTGCGAAAATAATAACGTAAGCTCTAATAAGGAGTACGATGGTGAAAATGGTGATTGTTCCACGAAAATATTTTGGGTGAGTATGGATATACGCAATGCAATGTTCATAAAAACTAATAAATATTGCGGCCAAACAAGCACGTTGACCGTTTTCCCGATCACACCGTCAGTTTTCTCTATGGATTTTCCCCCAAAAGTATTTCTTCTAAACCATAATCAGTGTTTAGCCGATCAATTCCCTTCTACTAGTTCTACTAGAGCAGAGTAGTATATGTGTATTGTTTGCAATTATTTTCCCACAGTACTGATGACTGCTTCTGCTGCAGTATTATAAATATTTTCTAGAATTTTTAGATTTAACGAGGTTCTGAATAAATAGAGGGTATTTTTATACTATACTGGTAACGGAGAGCAAACAACACTAGCGTTATTTAAATGGTCTTGCAAATATGTGTACATTGACTCTTTACTTCCTCTCAACACTCGTGTGGATATATTAATGTTTGTATATGCGTTAATGCGTTAGGAAATGTAGGCCCAGTAGGCCGGTCAATCGTTACACGCATAATGTTTGTGTATGTGTTACGAAATGTAGGCCGGTCAATCGGTAATCGGTACACGCATAATAATGTGTGCATAATTCCAATCGAATTGGTGTCACTCACTGCCACTTTTGGATGTTTAAGCACCTATTCATCCAGTGATTTATTTCGATTAAAGGTATATATTATTGGTAAATATCGAAATATATCACTAAAATGACGGAATAGGTAGTAAAATAAATTTTCCTAGAAGTGTCAATACCATAACTGCAATCCAAATTGACCACATTTTTTGAAGAAAAAAATCCTAAATTTTTTGAAAAATTTCCAATTTCGAAAAATGGTGAAACCCTTCGTATTGGTTAGTAGTCTCTGGAATTGAAAACCGTTTTTGCGTATCTCCAGATAATGGAGGGAAGGTCACAAAAACGTCCAATTTGGAAATGTCCCCCCGCATGTGGGTATTAATCTCCTTTTACAGTGATATTCGTTACTTTTGTACCCAGTGCTATCATGTAAAAATGTTTTCCCCGTAATTTTCCATTTTTGGTCCCCCGTCCAGAATCCCTCTTTGGCTACCCTATAGCTTTAGTTTTATTGTCCGGTTTCCCTGACTATTGTTTTGGCGATTTTATATGCCATTCTTCTCTGGAAACTATAAGCACTACTTGGTGGAATCGTTGTAATTTAAAGCTACAGATTTGAAATATTTCTATGCGATAGACCATAGGGTTTCTTTTCTTCTATTGACGATGAAACCGGTCAAATGTTTATCTGCATGACGGGATGAGTTATCTATTGGAGGGAACATCCTCTCTAGTCATTCTAGTTGATTTCTCTCTCGCCAATTTAAATAGGGAAGGCCGAATGTTGAACCGAAACTGCTGTGTACCACTACTACTAATGTCAATGGAAGTGGTAACTATTAGCCCTCCTATTTGTTTCCCTCCTCGTCCCTCAGACCGTAGTTAGTACAACAAACAAGACATGACTCACATTGTAACACAGATTGTAGGATAGAGAGTAAACTCGTTCTTTACCTATACAATACACCTACATTAGGTATGCCTTACCTTGGTAAAAAATAAATCGGAAGTACAACACTATTTCCACTCATTTAACTGTGGCACAATGTAGAACTTTGCTCTAGGCCGAACAATACAAACAAAGCAGAAGCGGTTCTTGACTCTTTGTCAAAGCAGAGAGAGCGAATAATTCGGTAACTGGCATACCTTTGCATAGGTATCTTTAAGCCTCCTTCATTTTTGCTTGGGTAGCCTTGATTCAAGATAGCACACAGCGGTACATTAGCAATAAATAATATGAAATTGTTATACGTTTGAAAGAAAAGAGTAGCGTCGGAGGAAACCCAATACAGGGCACTACTCTGCACTCCAACTCTATGCAAAACAATTACTGCTAAAAAATTCTCTCAGAATCATGTATGTGCTTCATTCATACGTCTTTTGATCAATAGTAGAATCGTGAAGGAATATGCTTCTATATTGAATTCCGAATTCATAGTACTGCCTGACTTGATATTCGCTGGGGTGCATTTTTGCCATATCATATAATATAAAGTACCTGTACTGTACCTATTGGCAAAAGAAATGGGTATTTCGTGCACTTTTTGTGCGTGATTCGATGCATTATACATGTTGAGGAATCCGAGTAAATCACCTCCACAATGTATTGAGTTTAATGTGGTATTATCCATTAACTATATATTTGACCAGCCTGTCCTGCTACTTTTTGCGGATAAGAAATTGCGCTAAACTAGTGTAATCGAATGTGACTTAAATGGAGGTTTCCTAAGTGTCGTCTTTTCTAATATTCTCCTTCTTTGAGACTACGTCGTCAACGGTGGTTTGCATTGCATCCGACAGTGAGTGGAAAGTATATTCGAACCGCACGCAGTAGTCGTGGTGGTTAATGAAGAAACACATACATATCATTTGTACGTACTCTTACATGTATGCTCGGATGCTCGTAAGTGGCTTGTACACTTTTATACTGTACACGCTGACGGTGTGTAGTCTAGGAGGTATACATACATGATCCATGTGTGTAGGAGAGATGATTATTCACTCATTCACGATATATACTACAGTGCAGTGGTATTATGAGAATGTCTATGAGGTATCTGTACATGTATGCTGCATATGGTGCTTATGTGTTAGTCCGGTGGTGGTAAATGACATTCCACGACCTGTTTTAAGTTTGTTTCGAAAATACCCAGCGTAACTATGGATACATATTCATATTCATACTGACTATGAGCTGAATGAAACCCAAACCACAATGCATTGTTTCGCGTACCACAACTACAACACTAAGTAAGCACAGCACAAACAGCAGCCAAATGTCTAAACGACAGATTGATTTTAAGCTGTTTGTTTACTCAAGACTGAGACTCTTACCTGACGTAGCACATAGCGTTGTTAAAGTATTTATGTATATTTTGTCAAGTATAGGTTATTAGTAGCTAGTATTAGGTAGCTCCAATAATATTGTTAATGTGTTATAAGAAGTTTGAAATTTTTTGAAGTGATAATTCTTATACTGACTCTGTTTAATTGGTTTTCTGTTAGATTGCTGCCCCTACGTCCAAGAATCAGATTAACACTGGCAACGTTATGTCTAGTGTATCTGTAGCCAACAATCAAGGTAAGAATTAAAACGCTCTATGCCTCAAGTATCGTATCATATTAATTTGGAGTGCATGTCAGTTCAATTTTTTACACGGTTTGGCTCTGTGCATTGTTCAAAGAGCGTATCCAAATGCAATAAACAAGTATTGCATTGAAATTGCATTCACTTCTTACCGTATATAGTAAGAGTACTCTTTACAAAGGTTTGTTGATTTAGTATACCTAAATGGTTACCCAAAATCAAAATAAGTTTTAATCGCATGGAATTAAAACTTTTTGTGTGAACAGTTTTAAAGTGTATGTAATGTACATCGCAATCACAACTTACCTTGCCTGTTTAAAAGTTGAGTTTTTTGTCTTGGTTCTTTCTAATGTTTTCTCTACCCTGTATTTATTACAATGCATACATGAAGTATACACACAATATTAATTAATAAAGTTTAATTGTCTCTATAAGGATATACTGCCTATATTTAAAACTGCCTCCATGTAATATGTAGTAAATTGTAATTTTGAAAAAGGTATCTGTATTTCTGCGGTGAATGTGCTCAGTAGATGAAGGATATTTTAGATTTCACACTTTGTTTTAGTTGTACTTGTCAGTTTTGTGGTTTTAAATCGTGTTAACTTAATGCTACAACTTAGCTAATGCTACTAGCTACACATAATGCAGTGACACGCTTATTAGACGCAGTTACAAGGGGCACAAGGTTCAAATCAATTAGTAAGTAAAACTTTGTTCTAGTCTTTTCACACCTTCACCAACCACCTGCCTCGTCATTGTATTTCGTCAATTCCTGTCAAGATTTACTTAAATATATTTTGTTGAATTAAATCTTAATAGGAATTACTTTGACATATTTTATTGTCAGTTTTGGAAAACGGGTATCCGGGTATGATAACATATGTAACTTGCATTCAATCTTACGGCGATACCCACTATCTGGTTCTCATATTGTTATCTGTGTATATGTAGAATGCATACTTTCAGATTGTAGTTTGTGTTTCAGTCTAAGATAGAAACTGCATTCAAAAATGCACACACATTAGGGAGGGAGTATATGTAAGTTTCCCCATAATTGCACTCACAATCAGGTACTACGGTAGTTTGGTTAAATATGGTATTATAGTGCTACTTACCTTGATCAATTAATATTTTTATGCTTATTACGGTCTGCAGTGTCCTTAAAGATAGCACTCTTTCGTGTAAACATGACTTGAGTGAACACAACTTTTTATTGTTCACTTTGATTGTCGAATTAGTTCTTTGAAGCGGATTTATCATCAGGAAACCATACCCATACCAATTCATTATTAAGTTTATGTCGAATTGAAAAGGCAATAAACTACATTTAGGTAGTTACGAAGCACCAAGCAAAAAATGTAACATTATAATATCACACGCCCAGTGCACGATACGAGTCCTGTTATTGGCTACTTGTGTAATTCTCATTCCCACAACCTAGGAAAAGGGGTAGTTCTTGTAGATCAGTTAGTATTGTAACAGCAACGGTCACAGTTGTACACAGTCTATGCTCTGTGTATAAGAGCCGTGAATGTGCCAAAAATAATAGCTCCTACATAGAAGCATAATTTGCCTTATGATGGGGTTGGTAAACATCGGAAGTGCCGCGGGGATCTGATGTAATTATAAATTTCGCTCGTGTGTAGGAAACAGCATTTTATAAAAAGGATAGACTTTATGAGAACGTACAAGAATGTACTGTAGTATTGCATTTGTAGCACTTATGAGTGTGCGTCATTCGTCAAGTGCACTATGCAGTTACTGCACACATAAATGTATTGTTGTTGAAAGGATACTAACGTACACATGCAGGATAAAATGCACAAGTGTGTGCAAAGGAGATTTAATAAATGATACGCATACAAATACGTACGTACCTACATACAAAATCTGACAGGGGAAGTACATCTACAACAATACAGTAAGGAATAACGTAAAAAGTTCACTGCAATAAAAAAAAAAGCCAAGTGTAAATGGACAGTAAGTTGGAAAGAAACAGAAAAAGACTTTAAAGGTAGCAGATACAGAAAAAGTGTAGCATTCTTGCAATCACAGTTGCTGGCTACTAGTTGTACTACGAGAGAACAAGAAGAGATTAGACAAGAATATTATTATGCTATGTTAGTTGCGAGCATTATGTTAGTTGTTAGTTTGACTTTGGCTTCTAGAGACAACAGAGCAAGAGAATAGTTTCGTATGAAAGATAAAGTGGATTGCAAGATGTGATGTGATTGTGATAGTAAGCAAACAGTGCATGAAAAGATAAAAGAAACAAACCATTCGATGTGCTCTACACAGGAAAGAGTTGTTCCCTTGCTCTGGTCTAACATTAACATTCGTCTCTTTTTGTCACACACAGAAGTAGTGCACGTTGAGTTTACATATTGCTGACAATTGATTTTGACCTCGTAAAATTTTAATTTGTGACCTGGATTCAGCAGCGAAATTGGATTGAAATGTGCAAAATGTGTTCACAGTAATGGTGAATAACATTTTTATTTATACTGAGCATACTTGTGCCGAAGTTGTCAGGACTAGGAGTGTGTTATACTGAGCTGACATGCACTCGAAGAGGTTGTTGCTTTTCAAAAATCCGTTTCTAATTAAGAGTTTATGGCAGTAAAAATGGTGAGTACAGGTGGTGGCGGAGTGGGAGCGGGAGGCAAGATTCCTCGAGCATCCAGGCAAACGAATATGGTTCCTAATGTCAAAATGGAACCTCCATCGAATAATCATGATATGGATGACCAAAATATGGAAGTGAGTCATGTAAATGGAACTGGCGGAGGTACGGTTACAAGAGATCCTAGTCAACTAGGTGCTCCTGCATGTAAGTTAACAGTAATATTTTTACAGTACTTTCAATATTTTATGCTTTAAGACAAGAAAGGTTTGCAATTATTAATTTTTCTGTTTTAGCCCGTCGTAGAAGTAATGTTGTAAAAGAAGTTGAGAAATTGAAAAAGAATAGGGAAGAAAGGAGACTTCGGCAAGCTGAAATCAAAAATGAAAAAGAGAATATGATGAATATGGATCCCGGTAAGTTTCAGCTGGGTGAAATAATCTGTTATTTCCCGGGTACCCCCCAGAAAAGTTTTCAGAATTAAAAACACTCATATAACATTCGATAACTGTTAGTAATATACAAATTTTACCTTCACTTTCAACCATGGTCTTGGCATCGGCTTGAAAACTAACAAGGCTATGTTTAAAATGATGTGTAGAATTGTAATTGTTGAAGGAATACGAGCAATTTATTATGTCCGCGGTGCATTTCTACTCAATTATAATCCCCTTATCTTCCTTCAATGGGTGATACTTATTGAAATTTCTCTTTTTCGAGCCTTTGATCGTTTGATCAATTTGGTGCCATTATGTCCGCTAGTTAATTGGATATGGTTTGTACGATCGAGGCAATTACTATTGGCGAATTAAATAGGCGATTTGGTATTGAAAATTGTCAAAGATTACATCACGTTTTGTAAGACTGACAGAGGCAGGTAAAAAAACGTCCCCACTTTTGAGAATACGTTTCAATGTTTCGTAATTCCCCTCTTCGCCACACGCAGAAATAGTAATGCATAATTTTGGTGTAACTTACCCCAATCTAAATTTTGTGTCGTAGTCGTAACCTTTACAAAAAACTAAGCTGAACAATGAGCTTGGCTTGGCCAACTTAAAAATTTTTTGTGATTAATTTCATTAAATTGATTCTTTTCGTAGGTAATCCTAACTGGGAATTTCTCTCAATGATAAGGTAATCACTTGAAATACAAATACAATGAAATTGAATGTGCTTATTGAGTGTGATTTTAATATCCACACATTATTACTTTTCAGAGAGTATCGCCATAATCTGGAATTCAACCCATTGAGAGATTCAGACCCTGTAGAAGATCATCAAATAACAGTTTGTGTACGAAAGCGCCCTATGAATAAAAAAGGTAGTGAAAACAACTCTCATATCAATAATCGTTGCACTTGATTGTTTAAAACAACGCTGAACATATTTAATCTGTATAAAACCTACCAATGCAAGAAAATTATCTAAGATCTTAATCACTAACATGAAATTGTGATATTAAACTGAATAATGATATACATATGCATTGATACTGTACACTGACTTTTGTGTTTGATGGTTACAATCAGTGTTTACTTTGGTGTGTAGAAATTAAGTTAACTAAAAATGAATGCGTCGACACTTATTAAAGCTTACGTCTTCATTTTTTACAGAATTAATGCGAAAGGAAGTGGATGTGATAACTGTGCCTAATAAAAATCAGATCAGTGTGCATGAGCCTAAGCAAAAGGTGGATCTGACAAAGTACCTTGAGAACGCAAACTTTCGCTTTGACTACGCTTTCGATGATAGCTGCAACAATGAAATTGTTTACAAGTAAGCTCAGATTTTTCTAAAAAATGTCTCCGATCGAGTTGCACTTTTCCAATTTTTTGTGGGGAGTGGTGATCAATTTTGCATTTGAATCAGTGTTTTGCAACATTCATACAACAATGCAATCATTTTTTGTAGGTATTCTGCGAGACCGCTTGTACAAACAGTTTTCGAGGGGGGTATGGCCACATGCTTTGCATACGGTCAAACGGGTAGTGGAAAGACGCACACAATGGGAGGAGATTTCAATGGGAAAACTCAAGACTGTCAGAAGGGCATTTACGCAATGACTGCGAAAGATGTTTTCCGGCTTCTAAAAAGCCCACAGTATCGCCAATACAATCTGAGCATTGCATGCAGCTTTTTTGAGATCTATAGTGGAAAGGTACGTATCATATCGGTTTATCTGTTAGGTTAATAATGTTATTATCTTTTGAAAGGAAACAGCAAATGACATTTCTCCTTTTTTGTCACTAGGTGTTTGATCTTTTGTCGCAAAAGACTAAATTGAGAGTTTTGGAAGATGGAAAGCAACAAGTTCAAGTTGTAGGGCTCACAGAACGAGCTGTAGACTCTGTTGAAGATGTTTTGAAGTTGATTCAATTAGGAAATGCTGCACGAACTTCCGGCCAAACGTCAGCCAACTCTAATTCATCTCGTTCTCACGCTGTATTCCAGATCGTGCTTCGCTTACCTCAAAACCGTCTTCATGGCAAATTCTCCTTGATTGATCTGGCTGGTAACGAGCGTGGAGCGGATACATCATCGGCGGATCGACAAACCCGTAATTTCTCGTTGTTAATTTTGTTTTCGACAAAGTAAAATTCCTCAAATGGATTTTCACGTAAGGTTTCTGTTCATTTTTGCAGGAATGGAAGGAGCAGAAATAAACAAATCTCTATTGGCACTCAAAGAATGCATTCGAGCTTTGGGTCGCAAAGGTGCTCACTTACCGTTTCGAGCTAGTAAGCTGACTCAAGTGCTTCGGGATTCATTTATAGGCGAAAAATCTAAGACATGCATGATAGCAATGATAAGTCCGGGTCTCAGTTCATGTGAACACTCTTTGAATACATTGCGCTACGCTGATAGGGTTAAAGAATTGGCTCCTAGTGATCCATTAGAAGTAAAAATGATGACAGTTCCCGAAGATGACGTAGAAAACATGGAAAGTGAAAGTGATTTGGCCCAACTTAGATCTCTCAATGTGCGTTCTAATGATTCAATAACTTACTTACTATTCCATTGCTTATTAGATGATTTACTTTAGTGCAGATTTGATGTGAATTAATTGAATACATTTCTGTGTTCCGTGAAACACAGGAAGGTGAAATGTCGGGAGAGATGCTTACATTCCATGAAACAATAGGGAAGATTAATGAAGCTGAAGAGGAAGCAGTAGATTTTCACAAACTGGTTCTGGAAACAAACAGTCGATGGGTTGTTCAAGACAGACAACTTATTAATATGACCAATCAAGTTCAATATGACCAAGAAGGTAATTGTTTATCTCATCGTTAATATTTTACATTTTTATCGCACATTTTAATATGTGTTAACATATTAATATCTCATTCGCAGCCTATTGTCAGCAAGTTGATGAAATTATTGCGGAGAAGATGCAAATGTTGAGTGAATTGCGTAAAAAGATATCGACTTTCCGAAATTGTATAATAGATGAAGAGAATATGTCGAAAAAGTTGACTAGTAATGCCCCCAACGCTAGGCGATAAATCTACAGTTTATAAATATCCGTGGATTTGTAATATTCGTAATTGTATAATTTCTAAAAATGTAATAACTTTCCCTTTTCGCTTAACCGATAGATTAATGCCAGAAAAAACCTCAAATTGCTCCCTCTAAATCAACATCGGTTTCCAACTCTAACTTTGCAACGACAAATGGGGAAATTCATATAGATGGTTTGGATTAATAAGGCTATACTTGAAACATTGTAAGTATATTGTGATCGATCGATTCTTTAACAAAAACATCCAGAGCATTTCTTAAGAGATGATGAACGTACACTTAATGACAAGAACACGTGACCTAGGCGCATATCTTAGGTAATTTAAATGGTCAAACTTGACCAATGTCTTCATTTCTTCCAAAATACATAAATTATGTTGCTTGAACGAATGTGGTTTGACTCGATTACATTAATTTAAATATTATGATTTGTTCATTTGTAGAATGCCTCTTGTATGTTAAATGTTCTAATCAAAATTTGTTCTTACCAAATACAAAATATTGTATTGGAGTGACTTTCATTGTAGAGGTGCTGTAGACATTAAGGTGGCATGTTATTGATATGAACTCGGTGAAAACTAAGTAATCACTTGACTGAATGCTCTTTTTTTAAACAATTTTCGCAAAAATTACGTCAATGCAAACTACGTATTCTCATTTTCAATTCAACTTGCTTGCAATTATTGTTAGACCCTTATTGAAGGATGTGTGTGTGATCTTATTTATATACTCATTTTTAGTCACATTTCAAATAAATTACAAGTATACATTTTAAGTATGTGCTTTTAGTGAGTACAAAGAGTTTCATAATTCTTCCTTCACCAATGTGTATATCCAATTAGCAAATCGTGATTGTTATCCTATTTGGAGCCTGTGACCCATTCCACTGCAGTGCAGTCTTCATTTTGCAGTTGAAAATTCAATATTTAACAAAAACGGGAGACTAAAATGCTGCAAGTGGGAAGCATTAAGGGATTACGTAGCTCTTTATAATGTTGGTTGCCTATAGATAGTGGGGAAGCAACAATTATAACACCCTTGTTTAGTATCGTCTCTCTAAAAGTAATTCTCGTTGATAGAGAACATTAGGAAACCCTTCGGAGGAAATCATCACCGATCGCAAAAGTAGAAATTGACATGCATTTGAGTCATGTAAATGCTCAACCACCAAAATACTACCCCAAAACATAGATCCTTTGTATCTGTAGTAGTGAAGGTTTTAGGTAGTGATTCAGTGATAGTAAAAAATTAAACTCTACTCAATAGTGTTCGTTTTTGGGTATTGTATGTACAATTTATGCGTATTAGCAACTAGGATGAGTAATAAATTATTTCAACGCCCATTGATTGATATTGTGCTGTCTGTCCAATTATAGAATGAAAACAGTGAATATTTAATAAATGTGTCAAGCTGTGACCCTATTTATAAAAGATATTGGATATTGATATCCTTTGCTCTAAAATGAAAGATTATGAAAGTGAATGACTATCTCTCTATATGTATGATTAGTATGATGTACGCATTCGTCAGCTTTAAAGAAGGTAATTGTGTGACATTATGTCTCTTATCAACTCATTAGATCATAAATAGCTACTACTCTAAAGTGTTTTTGTGTAGTGAATATCTGTAGTGAACTTAATTAATTATTAATGTATGGTAAATGTAGTCTGTCCAAAAGATTACTCCACTTTATAAGGCACGTAATGTAAACACTTACTAAAAAAGGTAGCATTTAAAATTATTACAGACACAAAAAAGCCTTGTCTCCTTGCCTGAAATATCTGAAATACTAATCACAACACAGCACATACTCAAAAATGATAGTTGTTACAATGTGAATGTATTACCTTGATTACCACATCTACTGTCTCTCTGCCTACTTACACCTGCTGCCTCTGCTCTACATACTTCCATGAAACGAAACCAAGTCTCAACAAACTGTTGCTGTTGCATAGCAAATTATCAAAAAAATCTTCGTATGTAAATCTAAGCGTACTCTCCAACCTCTCTGATCTCTAAATGAAACGTAACTTTCTTAATTATTTTCTTTTAAAAGAGAGTAGAGAAAAAGACGTGGGAGAAGCAGGTTGTGCTGGTTTTGTCATTTGTGTGACATGTTATTACTATGTCATTCGTTTACATGTATAACCCGTACACATATGTCCGGTCGATAGTAGTGTTATAATTACTAGTAAGATATAGGAAAATGGAAAAAGCTGGAATTTTTTACGTTGTTTTTCTACTCATGCATGCATTGCAGACTGTCTGTTGTGTAATGTACATATATATGATATAATGTGTCGATTTTACTTGATTTATTGTTGTTTCGGATCGAGTTGTATCACAAAACTAACCAAATGCAATATAAAATACATTTTATTTAATACCCAAGTAAACCAAACGGAACTTCAGACAAAAATGGAGATACTTTGAGGGGCAAATAAAATCTAATAACCAGAGATGCTTTTATATGCAAAAGTATTAGTAGTATATAATGTACTACGTTACTTTCAAGGATTGCTTAATTTAGTGTATATAGAATTAATGTACTGATGTTTAATTACTTAATTTGTAGTCACGCATGCATAATCGTGATTACTACTTGCGTTTTTAAGACTATATTACTACACCGTCTCCCTAATTGAAGGTATGCGTATGTTATCGTCGTAGGAATTGTATTGAACTAGCAATGAAATTATAATGAACACTTTTTAAGGGAGAGTCAATTTTGATTGATGATATCGATTGCAAAATGACACTATGAAAGAATCAGGACAAGAAGGGTTAAAATTAAAACGAAGGTTTTTCAATATAATCATTGTACTATGCACTATAGTTTTGGTAAATAACTGACGTTGTTTAAAATTGCCTGTAAAAGCGTTACATCTGTAATGTAGTAGTAACCTAAGTATTTAAAATAGAGTTAAAGTGACGATGATATGTTACCTAAATCGAGGTGATTTAATTAAAACTAAGAATGTACTAAAACCAGATAATGTACTAGTAGGGTTTTCTAATTGTAATTTATAAAAATAATAATGACTCTGGCTGTAATAGAACGCAGAACAGAATGATGCAAAAATAAACGGCAAAATAATGAATTAACAAATTAAGAATCGTCACCTCTGGATTTTCATGTGTATGTATATTTCTGCATTTGTGCAAAAATCAATATTTATTCATCAAATCAAAAAACGTGATCGTTTCAGGAGAAACATAGTAATGCCCATTGCCCATCGAAACGCTGACTTGCTCTACATTTCACTACACTATGAAAATTGTTAAATTTACATGGGCTTCATTCAATAATATTATTACTTAACTACTGACAGTTAAAAATTCTACTTGCGTGTTTGCATCACAGCAGTACAAATAAATAATTACCTAAACGAATAAATGTGCTATCAACAATAAATATTTTAAAAATCGGGACACTTACAGTAAAATATTAAAATAAAATAAAGTTTTTAAGTATAGTAAATAGTAACTTGAAAACGTGTATCTGTATCATCTCAATCAATGATACAAAGAGTACAAGTGTGACCAGCGCACCGCACCCCCTTGAAAAGGCTGTATAAATTCTAATATACAGAATGGTTGACATTACTAATTTTTCTATTTGCAAACAAAAGTTGATTAGTCTCAATTTAAACATAAAACTATTATTATTTTAATTATAATAAATGCCTTAGCCTGACTAAGGTATAATGCATTCGATAATTTACCTGGTGCGAGAAACTTAGCTCTAAGTTCTAAGTACAAAATACAAAGAAAAATACTATTTTCTTCAAGCAATAGCGATATTTAGTCATTTTTCTCATTCCAGCTAAAAGTAGAAGTAATGACTTGATTGACTGCGTGAAAGGTTTTGTAATCACAATTTTTGAGTGAGATTGCGCTCGTATGTATTTCATTACTGACTCATCCTATAATCGTAGAAGTAAACACAAACAAAAAATTCTGTCTCATCTACAAAGAATTGTTACAGAGACTTAGAATTACCACTAGGTAGCCCTTCTGACAAACTCTCCTTATTGACAGTACCAGAATGTGGCTCCTGTTCAACCTCATCTGTTTTCTGTCCAATGGACTTTTGAGTGACGTCATCCTCAAGTCCAAGAATATGATAATGTTCTCTAGTAGCCCACAGATAAACATCCATCGTTTTCTCTGTGCAATCGGCAATAAATCTAATAAACGGACGCACATCCCCCCGATTCGCAGTGTTCAAATGTTCGTAATATAAATGCCTATCTTGTTTTCGAATGATGACTGCTGGGTAATCCGCTTGCATTAGGATCCAGTTCATAAGAAGCCTGGAGGTTCTCCCATTCCCATCAGTAAACGGATGAATGTAAACTAGTTTATAGTGTGCAATAGCAGCGTAATGAATTGGATGCAGAGAAAGGGCTTCGTCCGAGTTCAACCATTCAATTAGCTGCCTCATTTGTTCGTGGATTTCTTCGGGACGTGCTAAACAATACATTGATTACATTTTTAATTACATCTTTATTACAACGATGACATGAAACATTATGTACTTGCGTATATGCGTAAATTTGTACCCGGCACATGATTTCCAACGAACACTTGGGTTCTTCGAAGATGCCCTGCTTCCTCAGGATCTACATACCCCATGATGTGCTTGTGAATCATTAAAATATCTTCCATGGTAATAAAACCTATTCTGTTGACTAGAGTTGAATTGATGAATCTCATGGCAGCATCTAGACCTAAAATCTCATTGTGTTCCATAATGCTCTTGCCATGCACCGCCATTCGCGTTTCCACAATCATTCTCGTCTCTGATAATGTCATCGTGTTGCCCTCAATGCCGGCGCTGTGGTAAATGTGCTGGAAATATGCCTCCTTCCTCACTCGTCGAAGAGCATTTGAACTCTCTGGCATTTGTAAAAGTTGCTCACGCTTTCCGTCGATTCTGCTTAACCTTCGCTCGTCCAACTCCTCCACAACGGGCAGTGTTCTCTTTCGATTCACCACAGCCTTAGTGTGATGGGGGGCGTAAGCGAGAGCTTGTACGTATAAATGATCCGCCATGAGGTAGTCTTGTCTGGCTTCTTCGTGAAATTCACCAAAGTGTGTTAAAATGTCCGGATGTCTGGGACAGAGGGCCATTGCGTGCTGAAATAATTTTTGGGCTTTCGAAATTTTCCCCTGATCCTTCATTTCCAATGCAACATGCAACGAACTTATAGCTTCTAGTTCTAAACCTAGATTTCATACATACACAAACATTTATTAAAACTTTTGCTTGTAAGATCAAAATGATAGTATGTATATTAGTAGAATTTTTTTAAGAACTAAAGATTTTACCCAATGGATTTTCTCCATCGCATTCATTATCCTGATCGTATTCATTCTGTTGACTCATTAGAATTGAGCCGTCTATAAAACTTTCATCAGTAATCTGAATATGTTCTAAATGTGGTAAGGGTTGAAATAATTGTTTCCTCTGGGAGCCACCATCACTGGTCCACACAATCAAAAAGAACACAGCACTGAGAACACCCAGGAAGAACACACACGTCAACACCGCAGGATTCATTTTAGTTCTTTCGGTTTCGGTAGAAGATTTTCTTTCGATTCTACTTTTGGGAATGTAATTTACAGGAGGGGAGATTTGTTCTACAGTTACAGAATTATTCATAGAATTATTATCTCTAGTCCGATCGGGGTCAACTTCCCCTGTTGAAATTAATCTTCTCCTTGGATGAGGCAATCCATATATCTTCGTTTTCACTATTAGTGCCAAAATGTTGCCTAAACTTTGACTCCATGTGGCCATAATTGTTTTGATTTTTAAGTTCCAGAATATTGTCACCAGCTGAAATTAAAAATATAAAACAAGTATGTCACTATATAGTCTCTTCCCTTTGAAAGAAATCGGTTTAAAAGACGAAACTACAAAATTTCTTACCTCTACTTCTTGAAAGAACCTTATGATTGTTCACAGTCATACTATCATTTTCAATGTAAAACACTTGAACGGAGAAAGTTACTAAATTCTTGCTTTTGCAACTTTACAACAAGAACTGTTTTAGGGAGAGAGAGAGAGCGTGACAAAATGAAGCTCAATTTTGCTCAATTTAGGTTTTGTGACAGTCTCTCATATATTATATGGTGTATGGATTGTAGTATAATATAAATTAGTATAATACGTTGAAAAGTTTTTAGTGTTGACTATAGTGTGGTAAAGCACTTATTTTTGACATATTTACCGTTGTAATATGTATTGTATATGTATATCTGTCTTGGACATTTTTGTAATATCTATGTAGTACGTACAATGTACTTGTACGAGAACTGAGAACTCACAGGAAGGTACACATTCACACACAAGACACAATCCACTTACATTACATATATACGTAATACTGCACTTGTATTTAATGATGCACTGAAGACAATTCAGAAATACAGGTAAAAACGTCTGTATGTCGATGGATTTCCCCTTAAAATGTAATGTACGTTACGTAACTTACGTATGTATGCTTTTGTATCCTGCTGTCTGTGCTAAAGCCAGGGGCTTACTAATTAAGTTTGCAGCTATCGACGACATAACGGTATCAGCGAAAGAGGATGTATATGGGATGCAGTAGTATAGAGTAGTATAGCTATAACGCAATTTCTAACCTGCTTCTTACGTACTGTGTACTGTGTTACTGTGTACTACTATTTCTTGGTATTTAGCATTTGATTCATACCTTTTCTAAGTAATTGAATAGTCAGATGGAATTGATAGTCAGATTCGGCAATCTGCTAATGAGCCCATATAATCATACATGCACACTTTGCACATACATTCACAGATAACGTTTGTAACTTCTTTTACTGCTTTACTTACACAGATAAATTGACTCTTTAACATCACGGAATACGAATAATGGATTGTTCTTTTATAGAGGTGATTTATCACTATCAATCATTGCAGTTAACTTACACTAATGTTTGCTTTGGCTTTTACTTTACTTAATCTACAAGGATTTCAGTTTTATAATGATCTTCAAAGTTATAACATTATGGTCATATGATCATGCATTCAAATTCAAAGCATACATACATAACATAACCAAGAGGTCTAGTAAATATAGTAAAGCGCATAAAATAACTACATTACATTCATTACGAGTACGACATAAATATATATGTTTTTCAATGCCAAAAATACTAAAGAGTCTCTTCATATACAAATTCGACACGTGTGTTGTCCTTGCAGTGCCTTCCCACCCGCCAAATACAGTTTTTTAGAACGTGCTTGTGTTTTCGTGTGAGTCGTTGAATTATAAATCAAGGGAAGAATAATATAATGTCACTCTTTGTGGTTAATCGGTAATTTCCTTTTACTAATTTAATACCACGTCTTTATCATTAAGTTTTGATTTAGGCCGGGCAGAGGTCACATTAGGAAAACATTTTAAGATGGTCAAAATTTTTCATATTAATATCTGATATCTTTTACCACAGGTTGCAGTTTTGCAAGCTGTAGTGTATACATTTATGATTTATAAATAGAATATTATGGGGACAACAAAAGCCAAAAATTTTGCCCTCGATGCCGCCCTACATCTCTTATGTCTTGTACGTCTTTTAACTTAACTAATTAATGCACACTAATGTGTAGATACCTTGGAGAAACTGATGGAGTTCCAGTTACAAACCATGAAGAAATTATTAATGGAATTACTCAAGAGCAGCAATTAGAAAAGGCTAGATTGAAGAAATTGTTAAGGAAAGCGAAAAAACGCAAGGAGAGTGTCGTTGTGACAGACCCCTCAGTCAACACGGATACTAGTGAGAAAGCAGCTTCAGTGGATAGCAAGAATGATGAACCCAACCGTAAAAAGAAAAAAACTAAAAGTACAGAGGAAGAAGAATTAAATTTGACAGTGGTGAAATCTGAAGCAAATTCAAACACAAGTGGCTTACTTGGAAAGAAAAGAGGGAAGGGGAAACGAAAGAAAAAGGCAAAAAAGGACGAAAATGCGATTGGCGTTAACGTTGGAGGTTTCACTGTTATCGGAGATGTCAATCAATTTCGACTGCAAAATGTAAAGCGATTAAAGCATCAACTGATCCATTAAATTCCCAAATAAAAAAAGTGTAATTGATTTGTTGCTGTAGGTTCGACGAGTTTTACCAAACTGGCTTGCAAATCCATCAATTGTATCATGTGACTTAAAAGATAATACGGCCCCTGTAACATCTTTTGGACTTCATTCGAGGCTCATTAAAATGTTGGAACATAATTACGTTCCACACTTTTTCCCTGGTGAGTTTCACAGAAATACGTTAAAATGAAATCTATAAAAAATTAATTAAACTATTGATTTTTTAAACAGTTCAGCAACAAGTGATCCCTTGGCTTCTGGAAGCCCACACTCCAAAATTTCTACGTCCATCTGATATTTGCGTGTCTGCACCCACTGGAAGCGGAAAAACGTTAGCATATGTTCTACCAATAATTCAAATTCTAAGCAACAGTATATACCCTTGCGTCAAAGCCATTGTAGTTTTGCCTACTGAAATACTTGCGTCACAGATTTATACGGTTTTCAAAGCGTATACCCAAGGCACTGATTTAAGAGTATTTCTGATGTCTAAACGATTGTCTTTATCAGCCGAGAAGGAGGCTTTGACAAAGAAAGGTATTTACAAATAATTTGTCAACATTGTCAAGATACAAAAATCGTTTCATTACACAATAATACGATAAATAAGATAAATATGAGATTGACAAGTTACAGCATTTTGCATTGATGTAGGAGTAAATGGCAAATCAAGAACTCTTTTCGACATTATTGTCGCTACACCTGGGAGGTTGGTGGATCACCTTGAGCAAAGTGAAGGATTTGATATATCTCAATTAAAGTTTCTCGTAGTCGATGAAGCCGACCGCACGTTAGATGACCAGGAGGGAGAGTGGCTTCAGAGACTGGAAATGAGATTTTGGTCTTACCATCCTACAGGTCCACAGACAGCTTGTAATTGTTTTACCATTCTGACCAATATTTTCTAACATGATTCGTTCTGATATTTAACAGGAATGGCACAGCCTTGGAAAACTCTTCCGTTAACCTTAAAATGGTCCAGTGTTCACATGAAAGCATTTCAAAAATTGTTATTTTCTGCCACACTTTCTCAAAATCCTGAAACATTAGAAAAGTTGCATCTCTTTGAACCTAAGCTATTTACTTCCATCGTTGACAAAAAGAGTAAACCTAGTCTCCAGATGACTGGTGTAGGATCGGCTGCAGTAACAGATGCCTCAAAATCAGTGAATAATGATAATGCTGTTGCTCTGCCCGAACTGAGCGATTCTTTTGTTGGAAAATTTACTACGCCATCGGAGCTGAAAGAGTCGTTTGTTTTATGCCAAAAAGAAACTAAACCGTTAATATTAACTTATTTGATTTCGCATTTTAAATGGAAACGCGTTTTATGTTTCGCCAACACTACAGAAAGCACGCATAGGCTTTGTCTTTTACTCACACATATGGGGCATCTAAACGTCAAAGAAATATCTTCCAAGTGGAATCCTCAGACAAGAGACATGATTCTGAAGAAGTTCAACGAAGGATCCATTCACATGTAATAAGAATGATAACTTAACCATTTCTTCATCATGTTTTGAACTTCTGAACTCTTGTGCTCATTAATTAATTTTTTATACAGATTGGTGACTTCTGACCAAATGGCTAGAGGCATTGATATTCCACAGGTAGATTACGTTATCTCTTACGATCTTCCAGGCTACACAAAGACGTATGTACACAGAGTAGGAAGAACTGCGCGGGCGGGACGGGAAGGAAATGCGGTGTGTCTAGTTGTGAAAGAGCAAATCGGAATATTTAGAAAAACTATGAAAAATGCTGGCAAATCTGACGTTGTGAGGATCCCAGTTAAAAATGCTGATTTACGCCCTTTGGAACAAAGTTTTAAAGATGCATTAGCCAAACTAAAAACTCAAATAGAGGTATACATATCCATTTCACATGTACACTTTGCGTATACGAAGAAATAAAGAATTAAAAAAAAGTATATGTATCTGTATAATGATTTTATGTTGTTTATAGGAAGAGACCACTAATGAAAAGGACAAAAGGAACAACAAGAAAAGCTCAAAATAATGATAATATTTTGTTTTGTGTATTTATAAATTATATTACAGGAATCATGCCCATAATTATCCACTTCTTAAATGCAGACACTTTAGTAAAATAGTTCAAATTGTACGAGATGTTCTTTATTGGGTCCCATTCGGGTCGGTAGTGACTCACTACTCCCAAAAGAGTCGGATTTTCACTCAGGCCGACTAGCGGTCCTCCAGAGTCCCCCTTGATTGATTTGATAACTTTAATAAAGCATACAGATTGTCTGGTAAACTGATTTAACTTACAAATCCAGCTTGTGTTGTATCTTCCTTTCCTCGTGTGCAAATGCCTCTGTGTGCCACTCCAACGTATTTGTGCGAAAGCTTTCTCCATGGACTGAAGTTCAGGTATTCACGTTGACTCTGAACACATTCGTTCTCAGGTAGAATTCGGATATCTGAGGTAGCCTGAAGAATACTTGGAAACGTTGCATTATCATCAACTCCGATAGATCCCCATCCAGTAAGTAGAGGTTTCTGCTCTTCTAACTTTAAATCTGAGAGTACAATATACGCTTGAGAATTCAAGTTTTCAAATTTCACTAAATATCTGCATAGTTATTGCTAACTCTACAAATCTACATAAATAAATTATGTATCAGTTTTACCGAGGTTTGCTATTTGAATTGGCTGTACGCCTTTGTTAAAGGCTATTTTTTCATTTAGCCTAACCAGTGCCAAATCGTTGACGATTTCTGCAGATAAGTAATTGTAGTGTAAAATTACTGAAGAAATAGTGTAAGTCTTGGTGAATACAACTTCATCAGTGAGACACAGATCGTGTTCCCCAACAACTACTTTCATTTTGCTTATTTCCAATGCCGGATGAGGATGCTTCGACCTGTTGTGATGGGAAGTTGGCTTTAAAAATATCCACGAAATTCTGAGACTATAAATTTAAAATAGAAACTCACGTTGTGAGAAAGCAATGACCTGCCGTTACGATAGTATTATCGTCAACGATGCTTCCCCCACAAAAATGTAATGAAGCATTACGGATATCCCCGCATATTTCTGTTTCGATTTCATCAACAGATTGCAAGGAAACCAACCAAGGATAGGAATTTGGGACTGCGTTCTCCCCTCCCATTAACAACGGTGTTCCTATTTGAGGTCTAAAGGCAACGAGGAAAGTATTTCTTCGTGAGTACTCTTTAAGTAAGATTAAAATTTAAGTAAGTAAGTTTGTTATAGTACACTAATCTCTTACATGTCTACATCGTCTGCATAATAATCAAAGTTTTCATTTCCAATTTCTCCATTCCAATTGGCTAATGGAATCTGTGGTGGCATTGGAAAAGGTGGTGGAAGTACGTCCAAATTTGCATTTGTGGGATTGCGCGCATTTTGTAACAAATAATTTGCCAAATGATCTAATGACATCCAATTTTGTAGTTAAATATAGCAAATCAATCGAACCGAACATTTATAAATTTCGAGTCTTACTCATTTGATCAACTTCCATTTCGTATATCTGCGTAAATCTAAGGTTCCACTTGTACGCAGAACTGGACATCACAAATAGAACCGTTAAAACTCTCTGATTTTCTTCTCTTTCCACAAGAACTTGAAAGAAAATTATGGTTTCTGATTTATACAATTTGGAGAAAGTCATACTTATTTGATGTAACGTTATGTATTCTAAGTAGTAGATAACCGATGGTGAAAGCATTCAAAATAAAGTTCCTCTTACTGGAATAGTCGGTTAGATTTCCGCATCTGGGGTCAGGGGACCAATCCGAAAACCCTTTAATAAACATCATATCGGAATCGCAAGCAGAATTAGGAGAGTCCATTAAATCACTGGCTTCGGTAGGCACAGTGTCCATTAAAATATCCAAAAAGTCTATCCTGTGACACAAAACATTCATTCTATTTAAAGTGAAATCTTCATCAATATCAAATTTTGAACTATTGCTTATTCATACTATCTACCTAATTCCAACTGTGGGGAAGGTCAGCTCCAAGTCATAAGCACAGATTAGGTTTCCAGAAGAATATTCAGGATAATTTGGCGACTTAAAGTGTGAAACTTTTGCTCCACGTATCGTCATTCCGCAACTGCCCCAGACTTTGTTAACATCTACACAACCAAGCATATACAAATAGTTTTAGGGATTTTCACTTGCTATTTCATTGAATAACATATTTTAGTTAAAAATTGTTATACCCTTAAGATTAAACATTTTTGCATGCAAAAAAATATGATTTTAGTAAGTTTAAAACGATTAATTATTACATTCATTTGGTATCTTACAATCACAGCATGCTTTATCGTTGGTGCAATAACCGATGATTCTTCCTCCATTACTGCTGCATTCTTTTGGTGGTATACAGGGTCCTGGACAACGACCCATAGTGAATGCTTCACTCACCATGTAAATAAATATAACTAGTCCTGCGTTTGTTGGTCGGTGCCACTGGCACATATTTTACAAGAAAGGTTGCAAATTACTGCAGTAATAATACACGTCGATTTAAGTTCATTTTTTACAAACTAGACTTTTTAACACTTCCACAGACTATTCTCAAAGTTGCACTGCTGTATACCATTATGTGCACTTCAACCAGTTTGACCTAGTATTAAGATTTGATGACACATGTTGTGGGACAAACATGATGTTGAAATGCAAATATCTTGTTGATTGTTGGCCGAAAACTAAATGCATCACGCGGTTACTGCTCAAATTGGCTCTAGCTACGATTGTTATCGTTATAGATGTGTTTTTGCATCCTGCATTCAGTATTATCATTAGGGATTGTATACCGGACAACCCAAACGCCCCTGTTTAATTGTGTTTCAGGAAGGTTTCATGGCCCATTCCCATTCAAGCTGACAAAAGCTATTTTCAATCCAAAAAGCGTCTGCAATTGGATGGAGGTCAATGCCGCAATTATAAAACTGTATGCACGGTCACGCATTTTAACAGTTATGTCATGTATAGTCGAGGTGTAAATGATTTGAAATTGTAGTGAATAGGCACGCGATCACCACGAAACCTTTCAGTTCACTCTTTCATGTACTGTAAAATTTCCCTGTTATGATTTATTTACTGTTGCTTTTCACTTTTATTGCAATTCGCTGATACGATTACCTTGTAGATTACAAAGTTTGGTTTTGGTTGTATGAATATACTTTTCAGACAAAAATAAAATATCTCTGGTCATAAAATTTAATTTTCTAGTTCATTCGTCTTGTGGGTAGACGACCCCGACTTGTTTACGTATTTGTTCCATTATCTCAGATATAACAACAGATTCTTCTAAAGTCATCGAAGGACTTTCTTTAAGCCCAGCTTGAAGACATCGGCGTACTTCCTGTGCTTGGTATGACAGTCCGACACTGTTGGCGTAGTTGAATGTCTTTTCAGTTGCTGGCAACTCAAATGTTTCCACTCCTTTGGGGGTAACCAATTCAGTGGGACACCAGAACCTCATTGGTACCTGTTTTAGGAAAATGTACATTAAATACTAAATAAATTTAAAAACTTCAGCTTTCTATATAAGTAGTAGTAATTATGAATTATATTAAGGAAATTAATGGAATATTTATATTAATTAAAAGTGTATAATTATGTGCATACTTTGATGATGCCGTTACTTCCGTAAATATGTGCTTCGTTATCCATTCTGACCTTCCCTTGAATAACAATGCTTGCTGTGCGCCCACCAGGGTAAATCAAGGTTGCAGATGCCGTGTCGTCTATCCCCTCGCTATTCAAGTGTCCGGCTGACAGAATCTTTTCGGGTCGCACTCCTCCATAAATGAATGATACAAATTGGGCGCAGTAGACTCCTATGAATTTTTATTCGCATGTAGTTGTATACATACATACATATGCGGTATTTTATGTCAGAGTCAGAAGCGAAGTTCACTTCTATACCAGTCTCAAATAGTCCATCGCCGTGAATGTCAATAAGTGAAATTCTATTGTGCTGGCTTTTAAATAATTTGTGCAACGTTGTCAAAAATGCTACCTGCTGACCTAAAGAACTAAAGGGCAAAAAGCCCAAAATTCTGACTTGTGATAAATGTGGCGTTGGTTTTGCTCCTGCGTTTAGCCTGATAAAACACTAGAACTCCCGAAAAAAACTTAAATTTTACATGTACACACTGTGGGAAACAGTTTCTCATTAAATAACTATTGGATGAGCATACACTAAGCCACACTAAAATCAAAAGTTATGAATGTACCATATATATACATGTATGTATATGTTATGCACAATTTATGTAGCAAAAAAGTAAACTTGGAATCGCACCGCATGAGATCTGTAAAGAGATTATCCCAGTCCCACCTGTCATATTCAAATTAAAATAAATACTCACCAATGTCCAATGTTGCTCCACCGCCCAATTCCTTCAACCGACAACGATCTTTCCCAGTTAAAATAGTACCCAAATTTGCTGACACTTGAAGAATATCTCCTATGCTGTTACTTGACAATTCCTCGCGAATTCGTTGATACACTGGGAAAAATCTGCTCCAAATTGCCTACATGAATAATAATGCCAATATTAATATATTATCTATGTATTGATTGTGTATACACAAAATAATATGAAGTAATTACCTCCATTAGAAAAACATTTTTTTCGCGAGCAAGAGCCACCAATTCTTTCGTCTCTTTAACATTGATGCATAGGGGTTTCTCCACAACGACACCTTTGCCATTTTCTATTGCTAGTTTTGCTAGTGTTAAATGTTGTGGGTTGATTGCTCCAACATAAATAACGTGGACATTAGGGTCCTTTGCCAATCGTTCGTAAGAGTCGTAAGCAGATTCTATTTTATATTTATCAGCAAATTCTTGGGCTGATTGTATATTCCTCGCAGCACAAGCGACTACTTTGTGTTCACTGATAGGCAGAGAAGCCAATGCTGAGACAAAGTCGTGACTTATTTTTCCACAGCTAAAAATACCCCAATGTGTTGCCATTTTAAAATTGTTTATTATTCTAGAAGTGTTTACTCGTTTAAGTCGAAAAGAGTTGGATATTTTTATAGCTGCTACGGACACCGGCTAAGAAACTCTCGTGACTCGTGTGACTGAAAACTTGCACATACATGTAGATGCTAAACTACGCAGAATGTACAGACAGATATTTGCATAGCTACGTAGCTACTTATAGCCACTATATATACACTACGCCCACACTCACAACACGTTAGGCACTCATGATGTAACTATATTTATTACGTATGTAGCTTTGTAGGTATCACATTTTATTACAAATCTATGACGCAAATGAATGCCTCTTCAAGTTCATGTGCAATTACGTAGGTCCACTTAAACTACGACTTCATATTTATTGTATTCAAGAACTAATCCAGCGAAATTTGGATGGATTAGATAGTGATGTAACGAGTCGACCACAGACGCAATTGTTTTAGAAATTAGGTATTTGTTCGCAGTTCGTACAAATAATAGGTACTTGCAATAAAATATAATCACGTAAAATCACAGTGAAGTGCTGATATTCACTATCTCATGAAACTCATTATGTTATCTTCCTCTGTAACTACAACGTAATTATGTTCCATGTCGTATGGCGATTTTTGATAAAGCTTTTGTTTCATGCAATAAGTAAAGGAAAATTTCTTCTAAAAATAAATATGAATACCTACTTTGACTGAGGTTTTTGGAGGAAAGCAGTTTGGTGGAAATGACGCAAAATGTCTTCTGCAATCCACATACATACATAAAACTACTGGTTGTAGTAAGTGCCTACATACAAATAATGAAACCATTGTTGTTTTCACAACTTGCTACAACAATGTTATATACAGTAGTAAAAGGATACTCAACAATGCAGTAAAAAATCTGTAGTCCGTTGAGTTCACATGGCAATCAGTGTTTATGTGTTATGTACATGCATCTATTTCATAAAATTCTTTCACCCATTTTACACGCAAATATAAATCGTTTAATTTGAGCTCTATCACTGAATTATCTTTTGAAGAAAGGCAACTTTAATAAGATGGCACCCATTCCCGAAGTACCTACTTCAAATCTGAATAATCTGAGTTCACCGTCAGATGATGCATCTCCTTCAAAACCAACAAGAAGTACACCAAAAACAAGGAATAAATTCACTATGTCTCATGACGTAAAAAAAGTAAGCAATCTCTCCTCTTCTGAAGTAATTGCATTGAAACAAGTCGAGGAAGATTTGTCCAAAGGAAGAGTGACCAGATCAAGTTACCCTTTTGACGATCATCCTCGGGAATGCCCTGGAAATGATTCTTCAATATTTGAATTTGGAGCACTCGTGAAACATGGTTCATTAGAAAATATTTACCATCCTACCAACCACCGATTGGGGGACTGCAGTATGGAACAAAAAAAGAAAACTGTCAGATCTCCAAGAAAAACTCCTACTACCAGTTACGCTGAGTTAAAAGCGGCAAAAGTTAAGGCAAGTCGCAAATCGAAAGATGATGCCGAAAGTGCTGTAATTCCGAATAAAACCATTGAGCCATCGCCGGATGCATTCGTGAGCAACGAAACTCTGATGCAAGCTTTGGATTTTGAAAGAAAACGTTGTTTGAAGCAAAAAGTGGCTGCTGCTTTTATGACGGAGGGCATGAAGCGTCGAGATAATCTCTTGATTGAGATGGGAACACACATTGAAGACAAAACCAGGGTTAATTTACACAAATCCTCACTGCAAAATGTATTTGTATATTGTGTATACTAATGAAATAATTATTCTTTTCATTTGCGTAGGAATGTGCTGCACGCCTCATTCTTCATCATTTGCTCCTTAATTCTTGGCGTCACGTACACCATGACTTGAAGAGACTGACTGAGGAAAATTCACAGTTGATGAAATCTGTACAGTTGCTAATACAAACAACAACAAACTACATTATATGTATAAACGTTGAAAACATTCATTGATTCATCCAGTTAATGTAAATTCTCCCTTTAGAGCGAAAATTTGAGTTTACAACTTCGGGTCGTTCGTCATCTTCAGAATTCAGAGAAAGAGAGAATCGTTGGAAAGATAAATGAAATAAATTCGCTTAAAAATGAAATTGAGGAAATGAAAAATGAAAGATTACGATACTCAGCTGTAAGTTAAAATATTGTATGTACTTCTAATGTGAAATCCAGAGATGTATGTAATAACGTATTTAATTTAATTATTTTTGAAAAAGGAAGCAGAGAAAATTGAAGGGGAATTAAATGAGCTACAATACAAGGTTGAATTGCTAAACGAAGAGAAATATGATATCCAGAAGAAATTAATCGCTGCCACTGAGAGAAATGACCTACAGCAGCAAAATTTGGAAAAGGAAAGAAAACGATGTGACAAGCATGAAGGAGAAAATTTTGATTTAAAAAGACAAGTAATTTTTTCAATGTATTTATTTTCAATCTGACTTTCACCTTTCATCACTTTCATCTGCTGCTTTCTCCATACTTTCTTTATGTGTGCCCTATAAATGTGTAGTTCCACACCCTTAGGTAAGAATCACGGTTTGATAACATTAATAACAAATTACATTTTCTCCTTAGGCCAATGAGTACAAAAAGGAGGCACGTGAGCTAACTGCTCAAAGTTCACAGTGGCAAGAAAGAGCTAGAGCCTTTGAGTCTGAATTATGGGAAATTAAATTGCAACTGGAGACTAAGGATAAGAATATTGCCCAGCTCGAAGCTACGTGCACTCTCCTTCAAAATCAGCATAAGGAAATATCAACGTAAGTAATAATTATGTATTCATTAATATCTTATTCAAAATTGTAGCAAATAAAAATTTACCTACATATACGGTTTATTGTTAGGTGAATGTATATTGTAATGCTTATTTAGAGAAAGATCACGACTGGAGAGCAAATTGCTGAAAGCATTAGAAAGTACGGAAGTTGCTAGAATTGAGAAAGTGAAGGTTGAAGGTGTCGTGAATCAACTTAAAGTCGAGTCACAGGGCAAAACGGAAGAATTGCAAAATCTCAAAGAACAATTGGAATTGAAGAGGTAGAGCTCCCCAATAATTCTAAGATAAAGGATTAGAATAAATAGCTTAATTCTAATGATACCGGTTCAATTATTTTCAGCAAAGAGCTAAACCGTACCGTGAAGGAATTGAACCGTTTCCGCCTGCGGAATGTTCGGCAAAGACGAGAGTGGGGAAAGCTCTTGTATTTTGTTTTTAGTCCCTTTCTGGCTGTTTGTGAGCTTTGTAGCTTCCAGTGACTTACAAAAGCTAGTAATAATACTTAATGTATTCAATGTTCTTAGTAGTGAGGTATTAATTATACTAATTACCATTTATGCGTGATGAGTGATGACAGTTAGTGTAGTGGCCACTCTGCACTATGGGGCATTGAGAGTAGAATACAACTAGCACCAGTAACTATTGGAGTTACATTTCACATAAAATCCATTATAGCTAATTACGGATAGCTATATAAAATACCATTGTTGTTACGCAATACGCAATAAACATCGTGCTTCTCAATCGTTAATCGCTGCTCATCCATATTTATTGATTTTGTGTTGATGCAAGATACGCATAGAAGATAGTGCACATTACCTACAATCCTAATACATAGATCATTAGAGGACATTCTTTTTCTTGAAAAAATTCAGAAATTCAAAAGCGACAGATAAGTGGATAATAAATTATATTACAGTTATAGGGGTTGATTTTACTGGAGGCAATCAAATCCAGTTTTTTCCTTCACACTTTCTTTCACTTTTCTGGGAGCTTGAAAACATTTGTTTTTTTCCTTCACTAGTGAAAATTGATAAATTAGTTTAGGTGATGTAAGTTTTGTGAAGGATTATCTAGAATGCCTAAAGTAAAATCCACCCCAGCTCCACAATAAATTGCACATCGAAAGATCTCTATCTACTAAAGATCTGGTAAATTCCAGTCTCATTTGGCTGTAACTCTATGTTATTCACCCAATTGGGCAGTCATTTCTGAGATCATACATTCAAGAGAGCCATAGCCATCAATACTTCATATTTCAACCTGACAAACGTTATGTATAACTCAAATGAATGTTTTTTCAATTGCATATTTTCAATATCGACTTCACAAAAGTTAACTACGATTTACTTATATTTCAATTCCATGTGATTGATGTGTATTAAAAAAATGCATAAGTTCTCTTTTTGTTGTATCCTTTGTTCATATAGTTATTTGACGTCGTGCATTTCAAATACGATGTCATGTGCAAAGCATAGTGTATGTTTCTTTGTAAGAAGACACGGCGACACACAAAAGACCGCGAATTGCTGAATGCTGATAAACGATAAAGATTTTTTGGATTGAAATAAATATGGAAAATGGAAGCTATGTTTAAAGTTAAAAACGAAAATGATAACGATGTTGGAGTTTCTTCGGAATCTTTAAACGCAGTCTCTGAAAACGCCGACTCAAGGTATTGATTTTTCTTCATGAAAAGTGTTTTGTTTTATAATATTAAGAAAGTACCGAAATCAATCATTAATTATATTCATATTAATTAATAGTGTGAGTGCATCCGGTTCCGGTAATGAATTCACGAAAGAGCTATTGGAGGTGATCAACCGTATTTCTACGAATTTGAATTCTGTCCCTGAGATAGCATTAAGTGAATCCACGGAAGAGAAACGAGTAATGAAGTAAGTGCATGGTGTAGTGCAGTACATTTTAAGATTTCATACAAAAATATGAGGTCAATGGTCAATGCAAAATTTTTGCATAAATTCTTGAATAGGCTCAAGAGAAAACCTATGCCGACTCGAGTTGATGAAGATGAAATAAAAGGAAAGAAGACAGCGATTGAAGCGCTGTTTCAAGCTGTGATGATGCATGACAAATGTGAGATCTTCTGCAGAAAGGCCGAAGAGACCTGGTTTTGGGAGAAATCTGTATCATCCGACAAATTCAGCACCGCGACACTTTGGTTTGAGAAACTGAAACTCTATTTCAGAAAGCTTCTGTTATACCTTCCTCTTCTACGAAAAATTATTTCGATTGAGAGCAACGGAAAAAACAAAGTGAAAGTCATCTTGGAGCATCCAGAAAATCTCACGTTGGATATTCCTCGAGAATTATTTCACGATGTTAACGATGAATTGGAACCTCTTCCTGGTGGAACAGAAAATGTTTCTACTAAAGTATTCGAGGACGTTGAAGAAATCAATAATGTCATGTACATTTGCAAAAGTCGGTTGAAGAAACTAGAAAGAGCGATGAAAGAACTCGTTAACAAACTTGAAACCCTGTTGATACTTGGAAGTCCTTTGGGTCATCGTTACAATGACAGAGTTTCTATACGGAATAGAAACAGACTACTACAACGGGAGTCGTATGATGACACCGTCCCTCGCATTACTCATTCCTGATAAACGATGTTTACTTGTTAACAATCTATTCGTACATTCAAAAAGTGAACTACTCATAAACAGTGGGAAATGAGGAAATAAATGAATCGATTTCAATCAGAAACCATGTAAACATTTATTGATTGATTTTGTGTGGTTTGATACTTATTGACACCCAACAATAACCATTCATTGATTTGTCGAATTTGCAATTTCACCATTTTTTTTGCATGCGTTCAAATATTTCTTTTATATCTTATGATGTGGTAAAGATTTCAGTCATCCTGAGGGTAAACGACACCAACTTGCTTTCGAATCGATTCCATGATTTCGGATATTGTTTTTGATTCTGCATGGCTGACAATTGGACTCTCTGTCAAACCTATACACCAAGAGCATTTGCACTTTAATAATTGCCTTAAAAACTTAACTTTTGTTATTTGTATTTGAAATACAAATGCACTGTATCGTAGCTGTAATTCAAATGTAATCTAATGAAACAATTAAGTATTTATAACCATTCTGTATGCATCTTCGAACTTCTTGGCACTGATAGGAGAGTCCCTGGCTGTTTCCATAATTCATCTTTAAACCAGCAACCGGCAAAGGAAATTCCATCGTGTCTCCAGATGCCACTTGGAGCTTATCACTGCACCAAAAAGGACTTGGAATCTTAAGTTTTCCCTTAGTTCCAATAGCCCAAGCTTCATTGTTCAGCTTGAATATGTCAATGAAAACAGTGAGTTCATTATTATTGTTTTTTTAAATGAATAAAATATCCTTTTATTGAACTCTGGTATCACATTTGACACTTTCCATAAACACAGAACTTATATATATACCACAAAACTTTCTCAGGGCTTGTGGAAACACTGTTCTTTAAGGTGATTTTAGAAATGTACTCTCAATCCTTTCTGTAGGCCTGTTACTGGTCAGATATTACAAGAAATGAATAAGTCTGGAAAACCATTTATTTTTTGATTTACACATTTGAAATACGTAATCTAAATGTTACTCATTTTTTTCAACAGGATGATGATGATTCGGACCTTGAAAATTTCGATCTCACTAAGCGGAGCTCACTGACCACCTATGTCATGAATTCACGTGAGAAATCTAATAGTAAATAAAACCTTTTATCCCTTCCGTGAGGTTACCACAGGTTATCTAAATGCATCAGTCAAGCAAGCAAATGCTTAGATTACCTTATCAAGACAAAACACAGGTAAGAGTCTATTCACTTACTTACAGTCAAAATGCTTGCATGAGAATCTAACAAAGGCCATTTTGTAGTACTATATATAGAACTATGCAATTTCTCTTACCTCGACTTTAGAGTGTGTGATCAGCGTAGCCGTTCTTCCATTCGAGTAGATAAGAGTTGTGCTTGTATTCACATCGACTCCGTGTTCATTCATATGCCCACTGCTGACTATCTTAACTGGCTTCTCTCCACCGAAGACTAATTGCGCAAATTGAATTGTGTAGATGCCTATGTCAAGAACGGTGCCACCGCCCATTTCTTTCAACCTACATTATTATAAGTGAGTATTATTATGCAGGCACTAAGAAATAACCATTACTTCCCAAATTATTCTCTATTCGATTTTCCCCAACACATACATTTATAAGCATTCTCAGAAAAAAGACTTACTTGAGCCGGTCAACTTCATTGATAAGAACTCCAAATGTGACAACCACCTGGAGCACATCTCCAATACTTCCGTTATCAATTTCCTCCTTAAGCCTCCTGTAGGCTGGAAAGAATCGGCTCCAAATTGCCTATAATGTATTATATTATATCATTACCTGTACTAATGCAAACATTCATTTTTCTATACAAATACAAGTAGGAACTACTTGGGCTGGCTGCCTATCTTCTTATCAGGATTATTGGGCTTTAGGAAAGAATTGAATTTTGTCTATGAAATTCACGGGGATACAAAACACGACTGGAGACATTATTGGTTACGACGATAGCATTGTATTCAATTACCTCCATGAGGAAGAGTTTCTTCTTTTCGGCATACTCAATCAATTCTCGAGTTTCTTTTACATTAATGCACAGAGGCTTCTCCACCAACACGTGTTTGCCATGGTCCAAAGCCAGCTTGGCCAAGCGCAGATGATGAGGATTGATAGCACCAATATATATAACATCTACATTCCATTTGAAAAAAAATCATCAACGAGTTCGTTTTATCAATTAACAAAATTGTCTGTATTTAGTACACGATATACACGATTGCAAAAATATTACTGTATTTGCCTTACCCACTTGTTTGTCTGCACACAATTCGTCGTACGAACCATATGCATTTGGAATACCGTGTACTTTAGCAAAGGCTTTGGCACTGTCTTCACTTCTTGCTCCCACTGCCACAAGCTGATGCTCCGTTTTTGGTAAAGTGGCTACAGCAACACAGAAATCGTGGCAAATTTTGCCAGCACTCATGATACCCCAACGGAGGACAGACATTGTTGTAAAATTCGAGGTTTGTAAGAAATGAAGAAAATGGTAGAATTTGATATTAAAAGTTTTATTTCAGGTACAAGTCCCGCTTAAATCTCTTCAAGGTTGTGCGTAGTCAAATGATAGATTTCGCTCGTTGAAGCCGGCTAATATCCAGAATGCCTCACACACGTTCTTTTATAGTGAGCAACACTTGCATGGAAATTAGAAGTTTAGGCTCATTTACTACATGAACTACCTCATAGTTTGTAGTATGTACTTATGATAAGCTTTATCTTCTTTGTCATGCTCTTAATTCACTTATAATATTTTTTGACTCTACCAAACTACCAACTACTTAAATGCAAATTAATACATCATATTATATTACTTATGAAGTTTTAGGTCTCTGTACCTTTCCACTTGTCGTACACTCACTCATATTTAGTGCAATCGTTTGGTTTGATAGTCCATGAAAACATTTCACCAGTACTTCAGACTACTTCAGAGAATACGTTTAGTATTGTCCATTTAATCAAACGGTCAATCTCAAGGTTATGTACATGGAGAACAGAAGCGTACTAATGGGACAGCCGCACGTGCGCATACTCCCAATATGTTACTATTTATTGGCCATTTATTAATGCAGTTAAAAGGTTTGCAGCATTAATGACATTTGAAATACAGATAAATAATATGTAATATTTCTAATATTTCACGATTACACCTTCGGGGACTGAAATGGAACGAATTCGAAGCAGTTTCTCGCAGAGTATTCGGGCACGGGGCGGGGGCAGTGCAGCGTTTCAACTAATATCTACCAAGTGGAAGTAATAACCATGCAAATGACATTAATGTGTGTGGTGGTTCAAATTTTCAAGTAAAAATCTCCAAATGATTGTTGAAAACGTTTTCCAACTGGCCTTCCAAAACCAATTGACCGTATTAAAAGTCATTGTTTCCGGGAGTCACTGCAAGGAGCCTAGTAAGAAATAGTAGAATCAATACGCCATTAGCGGTGGTGGGTTAACTTAATCAATCAAAAATGTTAATGCCAAGGTCGCTTGTAAGTTGGAAATGTAATGGAACATGCGTAGCAAGTGTAGTAAGCATATAGCTAATATTTACTTACTATTTATTAAACAAGGGAAGTTGGTAAATGCTATAATGCTGCATTGTATGTAGTGTAGTGTTTGTAGTAAATAAAGCAGTAGTATTTGCTGTGGTCTAGAATAGAACACTCTTTAACCTTTACCGTTCATCTATTTACATATTATCCTATTTGCTTACAAGTGATTTGGTTTTACATAGACATTTATACAAATAAGATATGCAACTGTTATTATTATCTACTATTGGTGATAAAATAGGAATTTACCAAGGCTTCTACTAGTACAGAAAAGTGCAACGTGTACTACTGAGCTAACAAATATGTTAATTTTTTACAGATTTGGTTGACGGAATTTAGCAGTTGTCTGTCAACGTGTCAACGCATGACTATGACGTATATATGGCATGAGCGTGAATTAGTGACGTAAATTAACCAAAACGTAATTATAAGTGTTGTCGTCGTTAATTAATTATTTCATACAATGTGTAACGCTTATCTTGACAAAACACAATAATATTCACATCTGACTGAAGTAGTACGTGTTGCACATGTGGGATGTGTGTGACAAAGAAATGTGCGTATAGTCGTGCCATTTTTCACTTACGCCATTAAAGAATGTCACTACACAATGCAGTGAAGCACACAAGAAAAAACATTTTGAGGTAGTTTGACGAATCTGATCACGATGACACAAAAATGATAAGATAAATCAAATTCTAATTATCATCGAATCGATAAAGTAAAGTTTCATACACTCAACTTGTACACTGTATCCTCTCTAGTAAATACTATCTCAATACGTGTCTCAATTTTCTCAATGTGCATCCGTGTGAACTTTTGCTTTGAATTTACCTATGTGAGAGCAACACAAACGGTAAGGCACTAAAAGGTTGAATGAATGCTTATATGTATGTATGTACATTATATCGTGATTGTAATTAGAGCTTGCTTAGTTATGCAGTGAGTATGGGATGCCCTTAAATTTTTAATTTCATTGATTAGCAAGGGGAACATATGTTAACGGCTAATATAAAGCAGATTATCCGTATCAGTAGTTTAGCATATCTGCTGAGGTAATAATAATGAATAATTGAACTGCACACTCTAACTACTACTATTTAGCTATTGCAAACGAGTTGCAACTTGCAAGCACAAGGTAGAAAAGCAGACGCGCTTTGAATACACGCAGATATACTTATGTATATGTGAAAAAGAATGAGCACAACAGCAGATATGATATGATATAGATAGTTGGTAGGATTGAGGATTGAATATGTGCATTAAAACTGCATGAAACAATGCATGAGTAATGGAAATATGACTGACTCACTTTCATTCTCTATTTTCTCCGTGCATATGTACAGTTACTTCCTCTCAAAGTGGTTGCATGCAGAAAACGTAGAACACGTACGCATTATCTGCTATTACTTCCACAACTGTGGCTATTAGACAAATGAAATGACAATGGTACAATAGCGTAGCAGAGCACCCCAATAATTCGAATCGATACCAGTTCTCAGCACTGAAGCATGGTAGGTCGCAACTAGCGTCAATCATTAAAATAGTACGCTGCAAATATTTATCTCGCCCAAAAAAATATTTGCGAATGAATTAGTTTCAATGCCGCTGCTTATACATGGCATGAGTAATAAACAGTACAATACAAATAGAAGTACGGTCCGCAATTTTTGAAGGCAAACATTTAACCCAATAACCTCTATAGATAGGATTCAACTCATTTTGCAGTCTTCGTTGATAAATGTATAAAGTAAACGTACTTATCGTACAGTCCATTGTTGTCGTTGTCATCTAGAGGGGAGTCGTTGTCCACAGCAAACAACTGGCATTGTATTCGATCCATATTTTTTAAAAATGCAAAAAATTTGCTCTCACTATCTGGTTGTATCACTTTTTGCTTTGTTGTGCAGTACATATGTGAGTATGCATCGTCTGTGTTTTAGGATGCAAGGGGTTAGTTTTTGTCTGTTCTTGTACATGGTCGCAGTTTAGTTGGTTGGTTGTTTTGTATTGTATTTGTACTACTATGTGTCGTATTGGTTGGTATATACGTGTTGTGTTTCCGAGTTGAGTGTGTCGTGTATCAGGAAGTGAAATTATTTATTTAGATACACAGAGTGTGGCACACAGAGGCGGCAAGTTTAAATCCGTTACCCGTTGGTGGGTTGTCTCTGTTTTCTTATTAGATTTTCTTCTAATCTTATTCATCATTTTAATTGTTTGCATGCAAGCAAAAAGTGTAAAGTTGTTTTTTGTCATTTTGACATTTGATTGGGTCGTCTAGACTCAAAATAACTTTCATATTTGTTAAAATTTAAAAGTTTATTTATGTTCAGTTCTGAGATACTCAATCAATCTTGTGGGAGAAGTATTTATTTAAATTCCAACTAATATTGGTTACTTTTCGAAATCTCAAAATGGGAAAACTTCTTTCCAAGATATTCGGCAATAGAGAAATGAGAATTCTCATGCTAGGATTGGATGCAGCTGGAAAAACAAGTAAGTCGATTTAAATCAACAGGATTCAATTAACAAATTTTGTTAGATGTTAGATATTTGACATTTGACAGTCAGTTTGATGTTTGACATTTACTCAGCAGAAGTATTACTTTTTCTAATTTAAAATTATCCCGTACTCGCCGCAAAGTTTTATAATGAAATATTCTAACTGATTTTTTTTAAATTTAAAATTTGTGGTATTCTATATGGTGAGCATCTGACATCAAGTTGAAAATCTTCTTTTATGTAATTTAAAAATTATTTTTACAGTCTGAATATTACTTTTGTGCTTTTACTATATAGCCATTTTATACAAACTAAAACTGGGCCAATCAGTTACTACAATTCCAACCGTAGGGTTCAATGTCGAAACTGTTACGTACAAGAAAGTGAAGTTCAACGTCTGGGTAAGTTTGCATAATCAATAATTCAATCGTCAATGTTGCGGTTTAAATTAATAAAGCATACAATTGCATATCTGCAATAATTATTCATCGATCGTGAATTCATTATCGAATGTAATTGGTAATTTAGATAGAGCCACATCGTCTAATTTGTCAAAGTGTTAAACGTAATAATAAAGTAGTATTTAAAACACTGTGGAATCTGTAAAAGTTAACAAGACGGTTTATTTTTAAAGGACGTGGGTGGGCAAGATAAAATTCGACCTTTGTGGAGACACTATTATACTGGAACCCATGGGCTTATTTTCGTGGTCGACTGTGCAGACAGGGATCGGATAGACGAAGCCAGAATGGAACTCCATCGTATAATAAATGACAGGGAAATGCGTGATGCTATCATCCTTATTTTTGCCAATAAACAAGATCTTCCTGATGGTATAACTCACTAGAAATTAATTAACGAAATTTTACAATCTTTAATCACCTCCATAAATGATAACAATAATTACGTTAAGTCATTAAGCCAATTAAGAAAATGAAAATTGTGCTTCATATTCTTATTTTTATTTCAGCCATGAAGCCCCATGAAATTCAAGAAAAATTGGGGTTAACTCGAATCAGTGATAGGTAAATGACCAATTTTTAAGAAAATAATTGTTTTATACTTTTGTGATTGTTTTTAGTAATTTAAACAATCTTAATGTCTTTATAGAAGTTGGTACGTGCAACCGGCTTGCGCAACGTCAGGTGATGGCCTTTACGAAGGTTTAACGTGGTTAACTATGAATCACAAATCAACAGTTGGTAATAAATCTTTGTGAGCCACACATCTACCTACTATTAATAAATAATAATTTAAACTCATTTTGCAATGAACAAAAGAATGGGCGAAATATAATAATTAATTATAGTCAACAAAACATTTTAAAAGTCAACATAACAGTTTCACTAAAAAATGAGTATTATGTACCTATTTCGTACTAAATTGATGTAGGTAGATGTGTAGACGTACAACTTTTCATTTACATTTTTCACTAACTTAAAATTCCTATGTTCACGAAAATTTGATCCAACTAACATAGCTCGATAACGAATAGGTACATGAATACATAATAACAATACACAAACAAAGCGTTAAATTAGCTACAAAATCGAATGGGCTGCGAAGTCTTTTCATATTTATTTACCATAGAATACGACTACTACAACAATATTACTATAATACTAGAATAATTAGGTAAACCATCTAAATCTATTATTCATGAATACAGTGTGCAAATTGCTATTTGCTTTACAGTAAATGTGCTGTACAGTATTGAGTATATGACTATTTATTCATACATGGATTCGTGCCCTACCAAAGTCTACATACATCACATACAATATGCTAATAGTATAGTTAGCTTAATAAAAAAGACTTGGGTTCACTTATAAACGCAATGATGACTCATATGATAGGAAAATTAATTTCTGTTTGAAAGTAGAGGTTTCGATGAGAAGAGCCACACAGCTCTCAAATTCACAAACAGAAGGTATACCATAAACAAGAATAATGTTAATTCAGTTGTTTTGTGTTTGGGTATTGATGTTTTCGAATTACTTACATTATTTTACCATACCCCGCCTTCACTTTATGGAATAAATAACATCAGATGCCTGGCCTGGCGATTACATGAAATTACTTAACGTGTATATTCACATCAAATTTTGCATAATAATGCATAGTGAGAGGAGCAATTCACTAGGTTCATGCTGGGTGTTTAGAGGGAACGTATTATGTTATCTAATCTGTTAGCTGGTAAAATAGTTATACACAAGTTCGTGTTATTATTAGTTTAGCTTTCTAAGTGTGGTTATAATAGTATGTAGTGCATACTCTTGTTCATACACAAAGTTACAGTTCATAGTATGCAGTAAGTGGTGTGTATAATAATGATATGATATTGATCGTTGCTAAATACATAGGTTCCTACGTTATTATGATATACCTAATCTACTCGTATACTTAAGAATTATAGTGAAAGAACTGTACTACTACTATGCCAAGTCAAACACAACTCAACGAAACCCGAACACATTTCATCCATTGTCCTAAAGATTCAACATCAGCATACTTTATAAAGACACTGTGTGGATGATTTGGTTTGGCCCGTCGCTGTTTGACCATAAGGCATTAATCTACTACTAATCTACACTGCCCTGCCTGCCCTGACTCCGATTCTGACTCAAATTCAAATTCCTAAAGAGTTTTATATTTCCCTTTCATCTGTGTATATAATATAAATACAATTATAATGAATTATATTAATCTGTAGTAGTGTAATTCACTTGCACACGGTGTGTCTGCTAAGTGACTTTAAGTGAGCTATATTATAAGATCCTATTAAAACGCAAGTTGGTCCATAAAATCAGAATTCTGACCTACAGCCTTTTCTACTGGATAAGATACGACGTGTAGGTGATTAGAGTAATACAGTTAAGGTACTATATTTATATTATACATATTGAGATTATGGATCTCCCTGTGTTATCAAAAACGATATAGGGTTGGTGAATTGGTATTGCGAGCCAGGTGAAGGATACCTTTATAGAACCTATATGCAGAAATAGGTAGATTCAAAGCTGCTACTTACCTCCAACAAATTTCTACAATTGAATTAATCGAAAATTATGTCACTATCGAATTAAAGACAGAGAGAACTGAAAATGAAAAATATAATTTGGTATGCGGTTATTTCATTATTTGTTGGTATAATACAGCTAGCTATTTAATAAGGAGACTTTTTAATGATTAAACTATGTGTGATTTTATGTACAAGGTGTCTCAACTATTTGGTACCATATTTTAGCAATGAATATTTTTTTAGCATTATTTGAACAAGGTAAAAATATTATATATAAATAATTCATGATCTGTTTACTTAGTTTGACAGTTATCTACAATGTCAGAATATGGTGGGCAATGTTTGAGACACCTTGTATAATGAAGTCAAGAAATGAGTCGTGTAGTGTAGTGCCCTAACTAGATTCATATTTAAGGCTAAATTTACTAAATGTACATGCGTATAACACGGTGATTTTGACGTTTGTTTGTTTATATACATATACTCTGTAAATTACTTGGATACGTTAAGTAGTAATAAAATTGTCACTTTTATTTATACTGATTAAGAAGTTGATCTAGACACTATTACATACATACATTATATAGGAAAATTATTACAAAAGAAATTTAAAATTTAAGGAATAATTTATTATTGTACTATAAAACTGTGCCCCTGTGTATACTACGATGTAAGGCTTTGGCTTATAGGTTCATTCGGTTCCATATTTGTACCCCCTGCCCCCGCCCCCAAATTGAAATGTTCACCTATCTAAGGTATTACCTATCTGTAATTTTCTCTGTGTACTCATCTGAGTACAATGAGTAATAATATAAATATTTATTAATGCCTCCAATAATTAAATGTCTTTCCTTTGGAATAGTAACAGCTTTGTATGAATTGTAAATTAAGAATAGCTTTTAGGATTGTTTCGGAATTATGCGATAAAGTATGAAATGTAGTGAGGCCAAGGAGAAGTGTGAGTGTGTTCAATTAGAAGATATTCGCATTTAATTTAAAGTTATTACTATTACTTACATTTACATACGAACATACATTTAAGTTTGTCTGGATTGCACAAATAAATACATTCCCGGTATTTGTCTACCGGCATATAATGTTTAGAATTGTCGTAATTTTTTCCACGCTGATGTTAACACGGATAATTATTATTATTGTCTGAACAGTTACACAAAGATGTGTAATGCCTTTGCTATAATTTACTCTAATGGAGAGTCTAACAACAAACCACCATGCATCAATAAACGTATAAATATATCCCAATGAAACGCTAAATATAATTAATTGACCAATTTATTTTTTCGCATGAGATTATTTATTCACCAATCTGTTTTTGTTATATCTGCGACGATTACCAAACAACCCAATGGAATGGACAGATTACAATATTGTGTCCTATTTGCCGAATATATGCCTATTGAGTTAATTAAAACAATCTTGTGATTTCAAAATCTTTAAAATTGTTTGGTTTTATTATGTTTATGGTACTGTTGTAGCGCACGTTTAATCAAACGATTGAAATGCCCTCAAAATAATGGGGTATTGAATTGTCTGTAATTATTTGGCATAGTGCATGCATGAAGATTGGCGGGGGCTCTGCTTTTTAAATTGCATTGGGTTTGGATAGGAAAAGTTTTACGCTTTCTTTTCATATACTTTCTGAGCGACATTTATTTTCCATGTAGCAAAGCATTTAGACTTGAGAAGTTTCGGATGGCGAGTTTTTACGAGCACCATTATATACATTTGTGTCAGTGCACTTTGCTTGCAATATTTCGATTTACATTTCCGCTTTAGTAATACATTTTTACCGAATCTTAAAACAAAAGTATTCGCTTACCATCGTACCTTTAAAATAAAAGTGGGTGCTTGTCAAGTCATCACACATATAGTTACACTTACGAGTAATAAAAAAATTATTAATCCATGCGGATGTTTCAGTCTTCATGAAGATACGATGGATGCATGATTGTATGTTATTTGCAATATGCAGATGGTTTCACACTCACACATACCAATGTAGTTTGCACTACTTGTTCATCAATACGCTGAACACTTGAAAAGCACGATGCTACCCGGTCGCTACACTTTATAGTTATTACGATTGAGCTACAACTATACAAACTACAAGAGCCTGAGTGAATATTGTGGTAGAATGTGGCAGTTGTTACTAGTGTCGGCAGATAATTTTTCCTAAAATTTCGAAACAGATCCCAAAAGTGCACAGTATTCATTTCTTGTCCTTTAGAATTCCATTGTTTCGCAATTCCTCTTTCACAATATCCAATTGGGCTTTTATACTTCGAAGTTGTGCCCTAATCTGCATCCTCACCTAAATAAGAAGGATAAAATAAACGTATGTATGGGAGTATAACGACAGAGACAGACGTTACAATCACATGCAATTTTTTCGGTTAAAGAAAACTCAGTTGAGCCAGTTGAGTTTTCTTTGGCCCAAAAAAGTTGAGTTTATTATTTTATTATAGTTTAAAACTGTGTTTAACTCAATTATTAAATGTGCTTTATCCATAGGGTCTAAAATTTGAGACTTACGTCTGAAGGAATTATGTCGGGTGGCAAAGGTTTCCCCGCAGGTAAATGTGGGTAACTTTGAGAAACTGGTACTATATTCGGTGTTTGCCTGGGTTGTTGTGGTGCTGCACTACTAGATGGTTTGTTGGCCGTATCCTCTGCCGGTAAAACGTCAATTCGTTTACTTTCTACTTTACCAAGTGGTTCTGCTTTGGGGGCTAAAATGCTTTGCATTGTCATGTCATCGTCAGCACCAAAACGGTCTTCCTTCATAAAATCGTGAATAGCTAAAACAGACTGTCCGACTGGACCTTCATCTATTAATGAAGATGATCTCCTCTCCTTCGTTTTCTCTGATTTAGCATCTTTTATTGCTGGGTCTGAAAATACCGTTGAAGCATGTGGTATTGAGGATCTCGCACCTTCTCGATGCACCGCTGCACGTGCAAGACTCATATCCGATTCCAACTGGAAACATGAAAAGAGTCATGTTCTCATGTAGTACGGGTTGTACACACTGGAATTATAAATTAATTGAAATTTGAAATGCCTTACTGGAAAGCTAGCTCTTTGCGCAAAATCTGGAGGAGCTGGAACATCGAGGGTCGTTTGACTTCGAGACGGGAATTGGCGCACACCCACCATCACTTTCAC
>JABASC010000244.1:0-51010 GCA_019776185.1 Plutomurus gul
AATGACCCAACAAAACTATCGTATTTTGATTGCTGATATCTATTAAAAATAAAACCCAAGTTGCAACAAAGGGAAAAAATTGTGGAACTGATTGGGAGTTTTCAAGCTTTTTCAATCTTCAATCTTAACCAAACTGATTGATCTGAAGGAGCAATTATTTTATTAATCAACTTATTTGTGAGCCTAATTATAAATAGTTTTATTGTTAATATTTCAATTCACACAGATTATATTTCTGCGAGTCCGCAGGGGAAGAGCAGTATAGTTTTTGCTGAATTCGTTTATTTTAACAAATGTGCTGTTGTGATTGTAACATAATAACTATAACACGAAATTATTTATTTAGGGAAGAGATGGGATTGTCTCAAAATAAGAATTTTGTTACTAGCGCTGTAACTGAATACTCATAATCATAATCAGCTTTTATTAAATGTATCAAGATTCTTACAGAATTGACTGGGCCGATCTATACGATCTCAGAGAACACTAACAAGCAATGTAATGCCGTCATTATATTTCTACATGTAAGAGTTTCGAAGGCGGCTTCTCACGTAATGATGCAATAATAAAGCCCAGAGTGTAAATCCATCAAAGTAAATTAAATATTTACTATTTGATCACTTTAATAAGTTGGGAGAGGGAGACCTGTTTATTCATAGATGGAAATCAGCAGGGGTGCTTCCTACACGTGTGTAGCATATTATTGAATGAAATATGAATGCCCATCTATCATCGATAAGGAGCCGTGGGTGAGGGCAAGGAATACTTATTCAATACGTTATACGACTATTGCATCGTAAATTTCCTAATAGTATTATGTTATAAGTTATTATAAGAAGGAGCTTCAGCTAATCCATTTTCTATGTGCTCAGTTTCCTGCCATTCTAACTTTAAAGGTACGAAATGACGTTCCATGCTAATTTGCTTGAATGGAGGTTTCTGCAGAGAGCAAATGGATTCTGAAATGTGTTTATATACTGTTATTAGCCCATTGTGGAGAATGGTGGGGAGGAGACGTCTGAGGCTTGACTGCCTGACTAATATATTGGTTGTAGACAAGGCAATAAGAGAAAGTGAAAACTGACCGGCAAAATAAATAGTACCTATTAAGAAATTCCCATATATTCATCTAATGGTGCATTGTGCTGCGTACAGTAGACCATTCGCTTCCTTCTAAATATAATCACATGAATAGCAAACACACAGTTTACTACATTACAATGCACACAAGGCGCGTAGGAGACGCTTGTCGCTCCATTGATGATGAAGAAGGCATTTTGATATCCTCCACGACCACAAGTTGACTCCGTTGACACTATGGAAGGCACCAAGTGACAGAGAGTTATTTTCTGAAAAGGAAAGCACATTGAAATTCATCTGTTTCTGTTCTACTCGAGAATACCGTGCAAATCTTCACATCTTCAATTGGATGAGACTGTGCAGCAGCAGGTCTAGACTCTATCAATGCTTGTCAGCATTGTTAGCAGATTCAATCATTTATGTATATAAGCCTGCTACAAGTGCAGCCACACTGCCAACAGGCAAAACCGGAACGAACAAGCGAATGAGCGAAGGAAAATCACTTTTCCATTACGTTATCTTTGGAGTTACGTGTGGGGTTTAAATGAATACTGATTGTGAAATTGTACACACTTTTTTAACAAATAAATATTTAGTAACTGTCTTTTCCAATTCAACCTTTAGTTTAGTATAGGTATACAAATGCTTAAATACAAAAATAGTCTCTTTGTATCACAACACAAGGCTAACTACAACTTGAATGAGTACCTTGTTGAGTAGGTTCTGATGGACACCATTTATGTATGTGTGTGAGGCTTGTTTTGCTGGATTTGTCTCGCTAGCTGCATAAAATAAGAATGCGTGTTTATATTTGTACTTTCGCATGCAGTTACACTGTGTGAATAGTAGGTATTGTGTGTACACAGATAGATACTGTGCGTGGGTCTCTGAAAATAGTTAGACAGGGACTTCACGGTGGAAAAAGAAAAGGGAATACCGTTTCCACTGCCTTGACTTCGAATAAATTTAGTTCATCAACATAGAAAGATACACTAGGTGCCCCTAAGGGCTAGTTTTACTTTTATTTGTGGGGTACATGCTTTGTGGGTTTGGTGATGGGAAGTGAGAGAAGGAAATGCACAAACAAACACTTTTATCGTCTATCTATTACCAATGAATTATGAAGGGAGTCATAAATTAGAAATGTAAAAGTATGGGAACACTCGGAGAGATGAGATCCGTTTGTTCAATCGAACCGTGGACTTTTCTGTGCTAATTATAGTGCACTTTAGACTCTTGTTTATTTATTCTTCGCTGCAGTCAGACTTTAGACAATTGTTACAAGACGTGCCTTGAAAGGTCTGTTAAGCAATTTATATGCTGACATTCCGAGGGGAGATTTATTAATCTAACCACTGGAAATTGCTGTGTGCGTGTCCGATGGCCATGTCAAGATGATCCATGGTTCAGTTGTTAAATATGATCTTGGAATTTTTTGTCTAATGGTTTTTAGGTTTTTGCGTCTGACAGGTTTGAGTGATTTGATCTTAAGAGTGTATTAGCGAAGAGCACGCGAGATTTCTAAATGCTTGGTTTGAAATTCTCTGATTTAAAACATTGGCTGTTGTATTTTAATTGTAGGATACAGATTTGATAATATCAATTTTACAAAGAACTAAAGTGGTCAATGGAAGACTGAAAAGTTTTTGTTAGCGATTTCGTTTCTCTACTTTGTTTGCTGAACTATGTAAGTTGATTCGATGTTATGGTGTGCACAATTTGGATCTCTTTGGTTCACACGTGGTGAATAAGAACGCTAAAAAGTTGATCTATTTGTTTACGCACAGCAATGAACTTGCTAATTTTTCGTTTTGGTCGTGCGTTTGCTACAAGAAGCTTTGTATAAAATCATTCTGTGGTTTTAGCTGAGCCATTTCAAATCTGAAGGCTAAAGAAGGGAAGTTCTGCACAGCAAATTTTTTCTCGTAATTTTGTTGAGTTCATGCCAATTAATGCACGATATGAGAAATCTGTCTTATATTTATAGCGTAGATGAGATCTATTTGAATTGAAATTGTTTCGGAAATAATTGAATGCCTATTCTTTTCGACCCTTAAGAATGTAAGATATATGCAATGGTATTTCGTATGCCGTTTAGCAATAAATAACTGTATACAATAGAGAAAACAATCGAAAATTTTGTACAAATGAACAAAATGACTTATAATTACTTAATTTATCTGCTGTATGTACTCAGTCAGTGAGGCATTAATATTATAATTTTCAATGCAAACGCATTTATGTATTTTATTTCAAAAACTTCAGCGAAACATTCATCTTATCTATTAAATACCGGATGTAAATATTTAGATGGTGATAAGTTTGAAATCTTTCATACTCCAGGAATTTATATTTTTTCATGTGCATTCAGTAGTATTCATTGTCAATCATAATAGTTACTACACCACCATGTTTTGATAGAACTGAAGCATGTTCTAGTAAATTCAAATCATCGAATGAATTGAATGTGTGTGCATCTAGACAGGAGACTAGGAGAGTCTTGATAGCTTATTGATGGCAATAAATATATCTTATCACAAGCGCAAAAAAGACAGCAGAAGACAACTAGTGTTCATATGGTGAGATTTTTGCATTGCTGAAATTGTCAATTTCCCGCTGAATCCTAATGATGTTATCAATCCTCACACAAAAGCAATGTTCTTATATTCAGACAAAAAATTGTGTTATCACCTCATAAAGATTGAATTAATTATGTCTATACAATGAAGTGTCAGGCAATTGTTCGGTGGTTGGGTACACTAGCTTGCCACTTATATGTTGAACAATTGTTTCAAAGGTCAATTCTCCGTCAGACGAGCCTCACCTCAGACAAAAATTCTGCAGCAGGTAGTTGTAATTGTAAAAGAGAAATTGAGTTGACCATGAAACGAAGAACATTGAATTTATTCCATGTTAGCGGACACTATGCATTTATTTGTAGGTAAATATATAGAATTAACAGCTACTTCTACAACAATGGCTGAAGAGAGTAAGTTAATTCTCTAGTGCTTGGTACATGCAAAAACATACTATTTTTAACCCACAAGTAGACCAGACTACAACGTACACACTACACACAGATGCATTTGTTTGTAATAAATACAATAATAGTGATACAAGTTCTCAATTAAGCTAAATACACTTACAACAACATGCCACATCAACCATCTTTAATAGAGTAAGCATTACGTACTTCATACCCTCAAGTACGTAATGTACCTCTGAACATACATTGTGCACACACCAAGGCATTTATATACTTAACTAGCATCCACCAAGAACATATGCATTACAACTGCCTATTTAGGATATGATCATGTCTGGCCGAACATAATTGTACATGTACCCTGCCAAAATACATTACGTCCCGTCACATATATGTAACGTATATTAGTAGTGTGGTGTGTGAGTAATCACTGCATAGTGTAATTTTTCAATGCTACGGCGAATTGTTATTGTTCTGCTTGTTTCAATTCTATTATATTGTACATAATAAGTAATGAGCAAGCTAATGCCATAGTAAATAAAAACTAAATTAATTCACAACACAATGGAAAGCACCAGGGAGTAAACAGAATAACAGCCACAACGGCCCAGCCACTACCACTACTACCACACAATAAATAAGAAATTATCCTATTTCTGACTACTGTGAGAGAGTGGGCGAGGGCCAGCTTCTTCGCATTAGTGCATTCAATCTGTTTTGTAGAGCAAGCCAAGAATCTCAACATTATTCAGTCAATGCGAGGCTAAACTTAAATATTATTGACATATTACACGAGGGTAATGCTATCTACCATATCATATGTAATTAGAACACAATTTGGAGTTGTAATACGTTCTGTAATGCTCTAAGCCAAGGAAAATGAGAATTTTTTCTGCTAGTTTTGTAAATAATAGCGTGAAATTGCAAAAAGCTTAAATCAGTTGGGAGATTTCTGTAATGTGTTTATGTGAGTAGACTTGTACTTTCGTAGGTTGAGGCTCTTTTGATTTTAAATTGGTGTGCAGAGCATGTGTACAAGTTGAATTGCAAAATAACAGAAGTAAACTATAATCGGTTAAATAAATTTTGCTTGGACGTATTTAGTGTAACGAACATGCTTCAATGAAATAATAAAATTTCCCATCTCTGTACCTTAAATAAAGTTAAAGTGTGCACTTGCACATCTTACTTATTTACAGCAAGCTGCATTGCTTTCTTATTGTGTTTGACTGACTGATTGTGAGTATAGTTTCGTCTTAAAAATCTATACTTTGGAAAGTTAAAACGTCTGTAAAAGATGATTCTGACAAGTTTATGAAATGGAAGATGTAAGCGAAGAAACTGATGATAGTCTGGTCTTCTTAGAATCAACCTTCTGCTCAAACGCGTATTGAAGTAAATTTGAACTTGCTGCGCAATACAACAAATTGGTTTACTTATCAATTTTTCAGCTTTCAATGACAATGCAAAGTGAGCTGGGGAATGGGGACTTTGTATACCCACAGAAGTACATAGTAAACAGTGGTGGATGCAACTTGAAAATGTGTAGTGAAAACGGGCTTTTATCTTGAGAAATTTATAAAATGTAAATTTTATTTTATTCTTAGCAATGCTGATGAGAGCCTGCGTACTTAGTGAAGAAGATGTGCACTTGAATACAAGACGAGACCAAAAGACTGTCTCGTGTTTCAGATTTTTCAGTCATCTTTATAGATACTGAGAATAGACAATCTGTTGTACAATGGGCCACCATTGCTATCACGCTATCATTGACTCCCTACAATAGAAATAGTAGCTGCAACAAATGATAAGTGTGGCGTGGGTAATTTTGTTCTTGAAATTCACCGAGCCGTGAATTATAGTGAACGTGAACATACTACAGTATTAGTTAGCAAGTCTTCTCTTCAACTCTATTCTAACACAATATGAGTATATAGGAATTAAGAATTGTGAACTGAACGAATATTAGAGTTATACTAAAGTATCTTTCATATTTAAGAAAGGGAAGATGAGAAAAGGAGCACACTTATTCCATTCTGACAAGTAAAGCTTGTACATACTGTACTACAATCGAATCAGTCACTTCATTTTTCCTTTCAACACATATTACTAGCAGATGTGATGGCATACAATGAACTTGAATTCTCTTGATTTTATACTGTAGAAGCATTGTAAAGTGTTGGAGAATTATGTGTGTACATTTAGGCATTGTGTATCTGCACGCGTAGTAAAAGTGCCAGAAAAAACAAGACAAGCTGTAATATTTCCAACAATAGGAAAAGCAAGTGAACATGGTCAACACCCTTAAAATCTCCAATGTTTTGTTGTCATGATTTGAGAAAAGGATGGGATAAGATCCAAGATTAAGAAACTGTGAGATAAGATACAAGATAATACGTTGACAGTTTAAAGGCAATCTAATCTAATATGCCTTTGTGTCACGCCATGATCTGTGAATGAATCATTCTTCGTGCTCTGCAGAAGTGATCGTAATAAAGACAACTAGAAATTATCTGTCTGCACATTTGTCAGCACTCAATTCTATTGCATGTTCACAATCTTGTGCACAAAAAATGCACATAGGTAAGTAGTTTTCCTTTTCAATTTTGATGGAGCAATGACATTACTTTGTTGTCCATGCACTTAAGACAATTTCGGCGAGTTCTGCGCCTAAAAATATTTTGTGTTTTACGCCATAGTTTTCATACAAGAATGAAATAGGTTTCAATGTCTGTGTGTGTGTTCTCCACAATTGTTTATATTATTCGCAATTTGTATTTGTATTGGGATGCAATGCCACTATGAAAACAGGATAGCCTTCTTGTGGAGATATGAAACGTAAACAAAACCTAGTTATCACATCGAAATTCTCAGCTCGAGCACAAGAAAAGAAAACAGAAAAAAACTTTTATTGGGCTGGGTTGCAGCCCTTATACTGTGAGACTTTTGCACGCGTGCATGAAAAACAGAGGTTCATAATATACACGTATAATGAGCAGTAACTCTATAATGATTGTGCGAGTGCATTTAATTGCATACACTCGTTTGTGTGGGTAGAATGTAGAATCCAAAGAAAGAATTGCAATAAAATAAAAGTGACTTTGAGAAAAGCGAAAATCGAATGCTTAAATGACGACAGAGAGAGAGAGATAGACAGGCAGAGAATTGAGAATGGATAATAATAGAGTTGTCTTCACTCGGTCGCTGCTTCTCTTCACTCAACCTTTCTACAAGATTCATTTCAAAGCCTGCTATTTTTAGTGCGCTCTTTAATTCTCGATTATGCTATTATTATCACATTTCATTACATTATATTGGAATATACAACGCTCATTCCCATCGTTATTTGCTCACGTATTATTTACTTTTACATTATGTCATGCTAGATGTTCTCACTGAGCTTGACACAATAACGACATACGATGCTGAATACATTGTAGTAGTGCGAAAAGATGCGTTCTTGTTAAGATTAATAGCTGAGATAGCAGTGGTTTACGTCTTTCTCGTCTTTGAGAACTTTTCTTCGAAAATTTAATAAAATGTTAATGCTGAGCTGTGGTCATTCGAAAGTAAATGACAAATGAACTTTTTGATTCTACAATATTGTGCAAAAAAGCCTTACATGGAAAGCTACCTATTTTACTGCTTTCGGTCACCACTGAATAAAAGAAGACACTATTTTTACTACTATGTCGAAAATATGATAAACACAAAGTCGTGAATATCTACTGATGGTTTGAAAAGTTTGGAGAGGTTTTGGTTTGTGTCCACATAGAATTCAATAAATTATAAAATAACAGACCCGAGGAAAGTCATGGGTCTTTCATTCGCAGCCACTACTTGCAGATCTGCTACACAGTAACAATAGTGTGTATTGTGTACAGGCAAGAATATGGTTGTGTAAGAGATTACATTTTGCTTTAAGGCTGAAACTACCGCATTTAAAAGATAAATATTCATTGTATTTATCTACAGATAGTGGTTTGTGTAATAAAAATGAGCAAACTGACGCAATATTCTTTTGTATTTTTCCAAGCCTTATTTACCTTTCTACTAGATTTACATTTTCAAGATTATCATGGCGGTGTATGATTCAGTTGACAATTGAGTCTTGCCATTTTTACAAAGTTCAAGCACTGCTCTTTTTTGCATTTAGAGGAGGCTTGGTCACAATGTCTTTACCTTTTTGGAATCGTCAATACTTTTGTCACTCATGCACGCCTAAAACAATTGTTTCTCATTCTGTGAATACTTATAGTGATTTCAAAATTGTGCTGAAATTTTTATGAATGCTAAAGGTACATCTTTTGTCTTTAGTGCTTACAGATAAGTTACTGAATACAACGGTGTATTCCAGATTCTCCGTTCTAATTTAATCTCCTAAACCAATTAAAATCATTGGTATACAGGGTAGCATTATGTTTAGAATATTAGTACATTCATGACTTTTTCAATTGTGATTCCAATCACAGTTCCTTTTCCTTGCCCCAATTTACAAAGCCCACATATACACCATGAGTGGCTGTAGCAAAAATGTGTGGAAGCGCTCATGAATGCAATATGTATTATATGAGACATAATGGTATATTGTAATTACCTTTACTTACGATTAGTGATATGATTTCTATTGGCAATGCAGAACGGGAGGTCGTGATAAATTACACCACATTACCATTACATTAGCAAGGTAAGCACAATACGAACCGTTCGGCGATTATACAATACTGCAAGATACTAATCGGCGATTTATCTGATTGATATCACTGCAGTCTGTATAGTTGGATATAGCACAGTGCTTGGTTTAATATTGAAAGTTCCCATTTTCCCCTCTTTGTATCCAATGTTTACTCATACTACCACATTAAGAATAATTATAGAGCAGCCACACAACTTTACTAGCACAAACATTAAAATCCGTGTACTCCATCCGTGTATCAACTGTCTGTAATGAGTGGAGAGAGTGATAATATACGTGCCAATTATTCAATTACCTAAGACAATAATACTACTAAGCGTACCCATGCAATTACATTTGCTATTTGCATATGTGTTACACATGCCTACAGTGCATGCATAACTTTTATAATGTTACAACTACCAGAGGAATAAAATAATCAGTGTGTAAAAAAGTGTTTAATATGAGCATAGGATTAATTAAAGAGAGGAATATCCTAATGGTTATCGTCTTCAATTGAAATACAGTACAATGGGTCTGGTTCAAATCCTTCGAATTATGCAATTCTGGCTCGACAATGAAAGAAAATTTTGTTTGCATACACAACGGACTGTGGAGTCCTTCTGGGATTATATAAACTAGTGTGAGCTCCAAAACGGTTGTATAGCCATTGTGCTCACTTTTCTTTCATACATTTTCACTTCGTGCAATTATTATACGCAGCACGGTAGCATTCCGTGTACCTACCATAAGGTTGAATTTTCGGAGAAAAAAACGTGCTTTCAAATTATGTACGATCTCACTCATTTATGAATCTAAAACAATGAAATACGATACGAAACAATACAATTGGCGATCGAGAAACGACCAGAACGGAGCTGTTCCTAATATAATGGAGAGCAAGATAGACAGAGAGAGAATGAATGAACTGTTACGCCATCAGTTCCCATGAACAAATGTGCCACCCTTTTGATTCCTTCATTATCATTTGCATATCTTCATGTGCATTCGTCATAAATCATTTAATGGTATTCTAAACGTATATACTATTGGTTCTAAATAAAAGGCCAACCAACAAGTGACAAATACATGTGTAATGTATTATGTATTGTGCACAATGGTACAATCTGTACGATTCGAAATAACACACAAATATGTACTAGATGAGACTCTGAAACCGATACACATTCACTATTGTGATTGGCTTCAAAGCTGTGCTCTGTCTATCTTCCTAATGCACGACCTAATTAAGATTGTGGAGTGACACATGTAAGTACACACTGTGTGCTATTACGCTGTCTGTGCCTAATTTAATGCGTTAACACTCATTTACATAATTTACTCTGCAGGCACACAGGCTGGACTATACTGTGTATATACTATATACACAGTACTATAAGCATGTGGAACTTAACGGAGGCTTCTCACGGGTTAATTAATTGTCTTTTTATTCCTGAAGAGTTTTCACACGTAATGACAAGTTTATAGTGGATGAAATGGGGTTAAATTATTACATGGAGTCTAGCTGCACTTATATGTAAGAGACATCTACTAGACAATAATTTTATTATACTATAAATACCGTAAAAGAGTAAAACTGCACAGAAGGTACTGCTAGAATATTTTTGTGAATGAGTCTAGTAAACCTAAAATGACCAACTCATACCACGTCGTACATATGTACATGGCTATCCAGAGCAAAAGTTGCATACCAGTGTAAATCCTTAATTTGAAGAGTAACATGCGTTTTGCCATTCATCCATAGTATGGCACAGATTGGTTTTGCTCCATTTGACTAGCACACTACTTGCGGATGTTGTTATTTGTAGCTGTGGCTGCAGCTTATTATAGGGTCTTATAGTGCAGACTATTAACCATTTCTGTGTGTATAGCATATATAGTGATGTGTATGTGATAAGCAAATAGGTAGCTTATCGTGCCCTTCGTCGGAAAACTGACGAAGAGTTTCAGTTTCAATGAGAAAGTTCCCTCGAGCAAGCCGTACGTTCATTGCGACCACTCGAGAAAAACTCTCATAAATGTGACAGTGTGTGTGTTACAGGGACTTTGCATTCTTTATTTGTGTTCAAGTATAGAATTTATTAGCACCTCTCTCTATCTAAATATGAATTTTAAGTGAGAAATTATGAGCGGATTGCCTCGAGTGTCGAGAAACACAGTCTCCCATAAAATATTAACAATCGCATATGTATTTAGGCACTGTCATTGGGTCTCAGCGCGTATTTATTGCTATTTTTGCAGTAATACCAGAAATGCATAAGGAAAAAAATATGCGAAATGCAATAACAAAAGAAAGGTCCCTTCACATTCATAGTGCTCGGGATGTGATTGACGTGACATCACACATAATGTACAAGCTCACATATTATTTTCTACTACATAGTATGTTATAGCAGCAAGAGTAGTATGTGCACAGGTGTGTGTTTTGGTAAGGTACATGTACTGTAATGTAATTACACGTTAGAGTGGCTGAAATGTTGTATTATGATGGCCGCACGTACATTCCTTCAAGAACGTGGAAAATGTGCTTTACTTGGCTTGAATAATTAAATATGAACTCGAGTTCATTAAGTTTTATCTTTTCTTCCTGCTGTGCGGAAGCCGGATAAAGTTGTTGATGTTGATACGAGGTGATACGATAGTTTACCTTTGAGCAACTTAAATTAATGGCTACACCAGCGTCATGTATACTTTTATGTCAGCAACAACATTCCATATATAACTACTATAAATTGTACCATAGTATAATATTACTGTTACCGTTCCCGTATTCATGTATCAGGACATATTAAAGAAGTTCTGTTTTTCCTTTATCAGAGCCAATCTAGTATCCCAGCCTTTATCAAGTCAATGATAAATTTATCCATAAGTACAGGGACTCCGGTAAGTACAAATGCATGTAATTAACTATATAGTATTCTTACTACACACATAGCATATACACATTATTGTTGTACTAGAAGGTACATAGGTATTATATATATTTGTGAACGCTGCCTTGTAGATGCGCTGAAATGACTTGTACGTAAAGAAAGACATACAATTAGTACATTCTCATATTTGGTGATAACATAATGAAAATGAACGTGTTTACAAAATATATAATATATCACACAACAGCAACTATGCTTTTGTGTGTGACAGACAGAATATGTGGGAAAGCAAACCGGAAGAACAATCTACATGAATAATTCAGTGATTTTTATTAGTGCGATCCGATAAGGTAAATTGTCCATCAAAGACATCGACTTGGTCCAACTAGCAATTACCAACACAGAGAGCACACATTAAATACTTTTACTTTGAGACAATCTACATATGATAGTGAATATATGTATAGTAGTAGTAATAATACATACTCTCTTTTCCTTCCACTGACTGCTAACCACTATTACTCAAATTACAAGCTTTCCACGTGTGAATTCTGATTGCTTATTGTTCGGCTGAAAAAGAAATGCTGAGAATCTCCCAATTTAGAAAAATTGCTATTGTTGGTAAGAATAAGATGGTTGATCTAAAAAATGTTTCCTTGAAACCGATTATTGGAATTGCATTAGTTTTCCCTGGCTATTGAAGAAGTTAGCACGCTACTGACTTGTGCTCTAGTTTAGTTCGAGTAAAGTTGAAGGTTTCGCCCTAGATTAAACATCGCGGTTATTTGTTGTCCCTTTCTTACTAACTATGATAATATACTTAGATTTACTAATGTACACACGTCACCAGTCAGTCGTCCGTATAAGAACACGAATCACTACTATTTATTTGCGAATTGAATTCAAATTAGATTGGATTCCCTTTTACTACCTTCGACCACTTTTCCCCAGTATTCACTTTAAGCCTCGCCTACAATTACCTGCAATTAGCGTCATTGCAATTACATTTGCGGGCACATGATATAGATTAACCTTAAAACATATACGATTGCGGCCATGCTAAATGTTCAAATCATGCATCACCAAAATAAACTAGTGCACATTCTAGTGCAGATGATTAGATTATGGCTATCATTGCCAAGTCAGTTAAGAGTCACGTCTGCTTCTACTAAATAGAAGAGCAGTGTTATTGGGTAGTAGTGCGGGAGAAATATGGAGAAGCTGCTATCTCTATACCATTAGTTTGTATACGCAATCTTAGCTATAAGGTTTTATTATATATTACTTATTATACTACTTATTTGACTAGTACACACTACCTACTATTCGAGGAAAGGAAAACGTGAAGTAGTATCATCATTCGTACTCCAATTTAACACCCAAATGAATTGTGAAAACGGCTGATTATTCCTATAAATGATGGCTAATTAAATTTCCCTTACAGAAATGAAACTCGGCTGACTGTTTGCTGCTGCTGCTGGTGGATCTATATATACTAACGAACCCATTACTTACCATCTGATGAACATCCTTATAGTCAGAGTGGCTCTACTCAATTGCATGGCATAGAATAATAAAACACTGACTGGGATTGATATACAGAATACAGGTATACAGCACAATCTAATGTATTAGTATTTGTAACAAGCTACCTCATTTCGTGCTAAATATGTAGGTAGGAGGTTTACTGCTCATGATGAATACCTTCTTATACATACGGGTGTAATAAGGTTTGCCACCAAAGACACACTGAGATGCAGATACTAATCAAATAAAAACACTGAAAGTCTTCTCTCATCAGCCTTATGTCTTTCTAATCTGTGAATAGCGTATCAGAAGATATAGGGTGCACGTAAAGATATGATTATATGTGCTGTGCTCCCTGCCAAAGAATTGATTGCCTTATCCTTGTTACCATGCAGTCTCACTCACTACGTAATTCTGTGTCCAACCAAAGGCTAACTAATTGGAATTTGTCCCCATACTAATTACAAATCACAAATTTATCATGACAATTTCTGTACTGCTGCAGTTAGCAGGATTCCCGTCCAAGCCGGCTCCGCTTTTCATTTAATTACTTTTTTAATCAATCAAACATTTACCCAATGCTAAGATGCATTGATCTGTACATTGGGTCTGACATGACGTGTCAGTTGCCTGTGGACGACATATTACTACATCAAACACGCACAGATAAAATAAACCATGAAAAGCCACTTTGGACTGAAGAAATCTTTTTTAGTACATTTTCTACTCTGTCCCATTTGATGTTGTGGGATTGTGTGATTGCTAAATGCCAACCGTTAATGTATGAAACAAGGTAGTGCAGGAAATTATGACGACCACAAAAGTACATAGGTGTTCATAACACGATCGGTGCTAATAGTAAATTAATGAAGGTAAAATCACTTTAGCATAGTTAGTATTGTTACTGCAGTAGATTGGTTACGATGTGAAGGTACACCCTGTGTGAAGAAATTCATCAGTCGTAAAAATTTGATAATATTCATTGGTATAGTATTTTCAAATGAGTGTAACGCTTATACCTACATAATTAATATACTGTGTAGGTATAGGAGTAGGATTGTCCTAATTAGTGGAAATTGTCGATGATTCAAAATGAACACAATAATATTATTATTACTTGAAGGTTACGTCTTAGCTGAATTTTTGTCTCTAGTTTGTACATTACTATTTCAAAGCAGTAATGCAATAAACATTTACATTTATTTGTCTACTATTACAACAGCGCAATTAAAAAAAACGATTTAAATTTTAAAAGTATATATAATATAGTAGGAATACATACAAAACAAATTATTGACTTAATGTCCATATTAAAAAGTTGTGCATCTCTTCATTTTTCCCGAATGTGGAATACAAAGTTCATATTCATATCTTCTATTCTATTATTGGCATTGAAAAGGCAATTTGGCTTTTTTAAGTTCTCATTAGAACTTTTTTAAACCTAGTTATTCGCAAGTTTACTTATTGTTACTCAAAAAAGAGTAATTAATTTAACTAGTTGTTAATATCTTTTCCATTCTAATTACTAGGAATTTTTAAAAACTCCGTAAAACTTTCTGTCGATTCGGCTGTTAATAGAAACACTTTTACATTAAATATAAATGAGTGCAATATAAGTATGCATATGTAGCAGCAGTAAATTATGTAGCTGTAATAGATAGCTATGATATATGTATACAAATGAGAGAGGGCGAGTCGGATAAGTTTAACACAACAATGGGAGAACATGCACTTTCCTCTCTTCTTCAAAGCAAAGAATAGATAGTGAGTATATAGAGACGATTTTTAATTGTTTCCTTCACCAAAGTACTGTAATTAATGTTTGCCAATAGAAAAGTAGTTGTAGAAAATGAATGAGAGCTAAAATTGGAAAAAATGTGTGAGCTGAAGTCATTCTTCTCGTTTGTATGAATCTCTCAGCGGAACAGAACCGGTGTGCTCGCACTGACTCACTACTCCACTGCTGCTCTCGGCTTACGCACGCATAAATCACAACACGTATTGTTGTTGTTGTTGTTACATTGCGAGCTTTGTATTCAGAGCAATGCTCTACAACGACTTCACTGCACTTACTGACTGACTTATGTACTACCACTTTAGACGTGTAATTGTTGTTAAAAGTTTAGATGGACATGGAGACATATTGTAATACTATAATCCACATCCACATGCATGACTATAGCCAGACTATTAATAATAAAAGTGAAATGAATGCTGAGAGAGAGAGAGAGAGAGAGGTGTTGGTGTGATGGTTGTGTCAGCTAATACATGATTTTTTTCTAAACTAGGAATTACAATTGTTCGAATACAGGAAAATGAAATAAAAAGCGATAAAATTGACTTTATGGGCTATGTGTTGCAACTTTTACCTGTGAATGCCTTAGTCTTGCTCACTTACATGAACTTTGCATATACCTAACCATACATTCATCTGGAATAAAGGAAATCCACAGTAAAGTTTTATAATTACTACTAGGAGCAAGAACGTTCATGTTATGTGTATGACAAGTGGAAGCTCTTTAACCCCCACAACAAGCAAAAAACATAGTCAGAAGGAAGGCTTGGGCCACTGTGCTCTCTCAAAGTGAGTAGTACACATAGGAACACAAATGTAAATAGCAGTGCTACAAGCATGTCCAATGCAAATTCTCTTCTTTTCTATTTTTTATCTACGACTTAATCAGTGAAATGTATTCAATGAGCAAAAACAGCAATCCTGAACAGCCCACCAACACAAGTCAGTCTATATGACAGTAAAAATACTTGTGAGAAATTCGTTCTTGTTAATTTGCACTACCAACCTGGATATACATGATTATGATGACATGTTATTGCACAGAGATGCACTTATGGTTGTTTAGTGCTACTTATTCTCTACTTACGTGATCAAGGGATTTGTAATTTACTGACAGTATCTGTCTGTACTTATGACATTACTTGAGTTGGTTGTTGGGCACCAAACTGCTCAATAATCTATTCACAATCTCAGTCAGTTATAGTGCTTACGCTCAGGTGGTTTAAGGAAGACATAATGTTAATTTGGAGAATTGAGGAGATTTTAAATGCTCGGTGACTTGAGTTTATAGCAAATTGAACATCTTAAGCAGAAGGTGCATGCATGTGCTTTGTAAAGTGTTTTTCCTCTGCTATTAAAAACATAATCTTTTTAGCTTAGTGGGCTTTGGCTGTGGTTTTGGTTGAGACTGACACACTTTTTCCCTCGCACTCTAATAATTGCTTTCACGTCTACAACGTAGGAGATGTGGCTGTCTGTTCGTTCATCTTCTTTAAGTACAGATTGAAATGCACATAAACAGTAAAGATCTTACGCGGTACTAAATGGCTGAAATTTGTTGGCGTATCTGTAAATCTAGTAAATATACAGTAAATGTTATATTATGCATTGTTAGTCCAAGCACAGAAACGTGATCTACTGCTTACGTCTGTGTGAATGTTGCTGTTGAGATAAATAATTTTTATAAATATTTTCCATACAAAATAAACGCTTTAAAGTGTATTATGTTGCGGTGTCCGCAATCGAAAGTAGTGCTGCTGTGACACCCAAAGATTGCCTCTACGAGTTTCCTGGGCTATAGTACAGATATAAGTACGGATGGATCTAAAAATGTAGATACATATTAAGGAATCGTGCTGGTGCTAATCTGAGAATAGATTTTGCAAATATCTGCAATCAAATCCTGAGCAATTAAATTATCTCAGTGGATCATGATAACAATACCTGTGTATTAAGGCCACGAAGAAATCTGTAAGAGTACAGCAATACAACGAAAAACAACAGGAATTCAATTAAATGCAGACAATATTTGGTGATAAAAAGCGAGGAAAAGACAAGAATACAAACACATTGAACAAGACACCATTCTACAATAAATATTTGGTACATATGTACTCTAATCACACGAATGTATACTACAGCAGGAATCTCAACTGTTTCTCTGAAAGATTTAACAATCTACTAATTGCTAAATTGGTGTTTGTCTACTCTACCTAAATAAATTTATTATGTTAAGATTGTGAATAAAACGCACTTGATAGTATGAACAGCAAGAATTGCAAGCATAATACTCGTGTCCTGTTTTTCCAAGCCACGCTAGACTCAGCCAATTACAATTGAATTTTATGATCCCTTCTTTATTAATATCGTAGCTTTTTATGGATTGTAGTCTTTTTGTAATTTCCTTTATTCCCTTGCTATGTACATGAGACACAGTTCAGTAAATTAGAATTAAAGATTGTTAATTTGGAAAATGTAAGTTTGGACACGACAAGAAATGTTAGACAAGACATAAAATGCCAGCAAACAAAAGAGAGAACAAAAATCAAAAGTAATTTATATTGTTGGTGATGACGATTAGGCGATAAAAATGGGAGATCTGTAAGCGATTACATTATGTTTCTCTCCGTGAGCGGATGTTCACATTAATAGGTTTTGCAGATTTATGAATTATTAAGGCCACGAGTACAAAATCCAACTTGACATTGTCGAAAAGGCTACGAAACCCATATAATTACTTGTGGAGCACTTAGCACTTAATTTCTGTGCTTGCTTGTCATTAAATCTCAGTAGTTTTTGTTCACACACAATTTCACATATTGTTGACCGTGGAACATTGGAATTTTGTGTCAGTATTTATTGGTAGAATCAGATAGCAACAATTTAATGTTAAGAGTTAGTTTAACACTAGTGAAATGAATGTTTTATCACTGGTGCGTATTTGTTTGTTTATTAACTTAGACATTGCAGAATGTACACTTTGTTGATTTTCAAGAGCTTTCAGTGTGCGCACAAAGTAATATAATTCCCTGACACAAAGGTCTTATTCCACGACAGAAAATCTCAATTTTTACAACTAAAAAGCGTCTTAAGTGGTTCTCTGTACACGTCTATGGGAAATGTCAAGACTAATGTGGCGAATTAGACATCCACTCCCAGAAACAAGAAAAACTGTTTCCTTGTACATGTGATGCAGCAGCAAATTAGCAGCATTCATGAAAGTAGTTTAATGCCTAATAATATAAACAAAGCCTATATTATCTCTTCGTGCTATAACGTTCAACGAGCGGCATTATTTTCTACGTGTACACACAGCATCACCTCTGCTCAGGTAACGTACAATATTGGTCTGCCCTACATTTCCAATGACATGAAAAAGAACGAAAACTGAGAGTATATACTGAGCAACTACATCTGAATGAAATGATATGAAACTTGTTCTGAAATGCATTTCTTGTATAAACTGCACTGCTTTCCTATCGAATTAACTCTCTCGGTAAAGTTCCCTCGATCATCGACGAGCAAAAACTATAAATAATAATACAGCATGAGTTGTTAGTAGGACAAAATTAATTACCTTCCTTATATTCCTTATGTATTCCTTATAGCTTGCGATTTTTTCACAAAAACTCACTCCTCGTGAGCATTTTCTGCCACAGAAGCAGATAGGGGTGGTAGCCTATACCTTGAGTTCGTGTACAAACAGTTTTTTCTTATTCTCCGAATGAAGATTCAAAGTCAAGTGAGGACACTGAAATGAAATTACGAAAATTCGCTAGAAATGAAACTGCACCACTCTCACTTGTTGGCTGTTGGACACGTAGGAGGAGGAATGTACAAAGAAAAATCAATCGAATATTCCTGATGACTTCGACTGCTGCCACGTATCTCTACTAAACACATAAGACGTCCACACAATGCAATTACTCGCATTCACTGAGAGAACAGTACCTAAACGGAGATACTTTGCAGATCATACGATAATAAATTGTTTGTGATTTGAAGTATGGTGTAGGAACAGAGAAAGATGTAGATGAAGGCTATGCTCTGAGAGACTTCACTGGCTTCACTTGAGTCTAGAGTTCTGTTGTGTCTTTGTTGAAGAGACTTGACTGACTGAACCAGTTCCTTCCATGCAATAGAGATGGTTGAGATACTAACTACGCTCCGTAGTTACTTATTGCTGCTGCTGCTGCTGCTGCTGCTACCACTCTATCTGTGGTTAAGGAGTAGTCTCACTCTCTTTAGTTGCATCCACATTTAATGTATGCAGCATGCACACACAATCACAACAATGCCATGCAATAAGATACTATGCCCACAATAGCAATGTTGTAGCTATTTCTCTGTATTCACCACCACTACTCACTACTACTACTACTACTACTACCTCACTTTTCTATGTATACATCAGGTACTGTTCATAGGTGTACTATGAACTGGTCACTCGCAGTCATTGTAGTATGCAATGTGCTTATAATTCTCACAATGCGATAAATACATAGAGATACAGTTGGTATACGAAGAAGTGGGCTTAAGAGAAGGGAGGAGCTGGTATAGGTGAACAGTGAGAATGCAAGAGTAAATATCACCAAGTGCATTCTACTGCTACATCATGTGTTTGTGAAACTACGTTCCCCATTGCGTATTTACATATATTTATATGCATACATATAAATATATGTAATCTTATTGAAGAGAATCTTAAGCTACAGGGCTAACTGTTGGTTGATATGATAATGGTAGGGTAGAAGCTATTATATGCCCAGATTCGTACATCGAGTAGTGTGAAACAAGAGAAGACAAACAGGTGTGGCCTAGCCCTAGTCTCCTCTTTTTTCCGTGACTGAAAGTGAAATGGAAAAAATTCCGAATCCTTTATTCGCTTGGCTTTGGAATGGATGGATGTAGGTGTGAAAAAAATTGTAATTACCAGCTCATAAAATGTGGAAAATTAAAATTGTCGGCTCATGAGATGTGAGAAAAAATGTGCGCACTCTATTCTATTTCGTGCAATAATATACCATTTCAAAGATTATATATGGCGAGCTAGAGATCAAGTATCAAGTACACATCGTAATTAATATCTGCATAGGATGCAAGAAGAGAGTATCTTAGTTAGTAGTGAACGGTTGGCTTAAGGTAGATCTCCATTTTGGCCGAGATCTGCTTTTGCTAAGTGCATCAATCTCATTTGCGGACGATAAGTCAGCGAGTTGAGATTCTCCTTTGTGGAAGCATATAATAATTCGCTAATAAGTACAAGTTGATAGCTGCGTAGTACACAGTGACTAACAGATTGTTTAGACATATTGCAATGTAATGTTTACAAAGCTGAACAGTTGAGAGGATTGTCGAGCGATTTATGAAAAGACGGCTTGTAGTATTACAGCCGCTTACATTTGTACTATTGTGTTAAAGGGTGTGTGCAGTAGGCTTGTTAGCATGAAATTAGGTTGTTGATTGTTGCACGATGCACATATATGTTATTCTACCACATGCCTGTATATATGCAACTGATATGTGCCTACCGTGCATAAAATGTGTGTAAATAATATCTAAGGGTGGACCAGTGGACCTGTACATTAATGCATTTGCAAAGTCACCCAAAAGTTCTAGATTAGATTAGACTTAACTGTATCATTGCATTTCAAGAATCTGCATTGTAAAGGTTATGTGCGATAAGTATGACGGTCAAATCATACTCAATTTCAGTAGCTATCCACTTTTTCGTTGAAGACAGCCTTTTCTTTTAATATTTATATGCAAACATTTCTTCTAATAAATTAATATTAGTAAACTGTAAGAGACACTTTTACTTTTATTGAGGATTTAATTTCTAAATAGTAGTGGTCAGGCAACAGAAGAATTTTCAATCTTTCAATTTCTACCGATCCTTCCCATTATCGTTTTATGTTTGAAAATTGTGAGATATTTGATTACTTTTGTTGCGTATGCGTAGAAGCAGTATACATGTTTTACATAGAATTTCGCTATGAAACTACAAACTAGATGCAATCTGTCCTGTCTTGGAATCAAAGACAATAAGAAGACACACTTAGACTGCAATCAAAAGTCAAAGTCAAAGAAAGTACAAGTTATCTCAACACAAGTGACAACCCTTTTAGTATTTGTTGTTCCAATATTGAATATGTATGTATGACATGAATAATACAAATATAAAGCAAAGAATTCTGACATGAACACGTGAAAACCGCAGGAGACAGGACAGGATGCATGTAAGATAACAAATTACACTCTACGATTTTCACACAGTGTTTTTTCAATTTTCTCATTACGTTCATATCACACTCATTGGTGTCTACTACAATGTAGCCTACATTAGCAATACATGTTGAGCTGTGTTCTCTTCAATTGTTTTGTGGGCAGTGATTTTAAAAAAGACAGAAATTTGCGTAAACATGCAGTAAATCAGACTTCTACTGTTGACCTGAACTTAAACACTGTACCATGACCACATACATACATACAAATAGTATGCAGAGAGTAGAGTGCGAAAGAGCACCTGTAAAAACTTCGTCACAGCTATTCACGCATGATAAGAATTAACCATCTTTATCACAAAATCGCACATTTTAGTAACAAATGCATTGTAATTTTGAAAGAGTATAACACACTAACAATAAGATATTTTGCGATTACCCACTGACATGACAGTGAGTAAGTTTGTATTTTAGTTGAACATTGCTTATACTATACGTCCATTTCGCAACAGTTTGCTTTTTGTTATGCTGGTTAGAAGCTTCAGCTTTAATGCTGGACTGTGTACCGTGCAAAAATTAGTATCCACATTAGACTAAAGGTAAAACTGTAATTCGTTAAATTAGAATGACCACCCGTTGAGCCTTTTCATGCTGCTGTGTAACCTACAGTTATTTGTCATATTCTTGATGCCTTTTGATGTTGTAATGCAGTTTGTTCTAAAATCAAACTTACTCTGCGCTTCTGTTCGGTGAATATATTTGCATAGCCTGCACAAGGTAGCTTAAAGTGAAAGAGGTCGGTAGATTGATTGCATTTTCCCTTTCCTTATGGAATCCAGATGATCTTTTCAAAGTTAAGCTGAACTATAGAGTATAAAATAAGCCTCAAAAAGGTGGCTATATACTTTGACGGCGCAATCTCTAATGTATGTACCTAATTAAAATAATGGTCCACATTGTACAGAATATGTGTACCTCAGTGACGGTGATAAAATTACACTAGTACATACACATTGTACATGTTCATCAGAAATACAGATGCACACCCATGAGCATTTGGCTTTCAACAAACAATGTAAGTAACGATATGGATAGATAGGTACAATACACACTTTTGTACACTGTCACACAACGCGGTATGCGCTAACGGATGGGTTAATGGAGACCAAATGGAATAAAATATCCTGCTGGCTTGTACTTTTATATTTATTTACATTAGTGCAATCTCTTATCATTAAGTTCATAGTTAAAAACGCAGAGCTGACAATTAAATTCGATAATTGTCAGAGTAGATTTCGAAATTATTTGTTCACTGGGTAAGTAATTTCTATATTCAATTGCAATTTCCTTGGTTCCCTGTCTATGTCAAGGTTATTCAAGTGGTAGTAAAATGGCTACTACATCCCAATAAATCCGAATTAGTTTCGCTGGAAACTTTTGGATTATATGTTCATATGTTTGTGAGGGTTTGTGCACTGGAAGAATTTGTGAGATAAAATACAAGGGAATTCATAGGAAGGGCATAGATACGTTGTTGTAAATACATTTTAAAGTTTCCAAGCATAGTAATCATGTCGGCATTTATTTAAATATCGAATCTGAGGATTATCCTTATTAAATAGTAATCTATTTTTGATTCTTTCATAAATTATATTGCAGTGTGATTGCTAGTGTTTTTCCTGGTGATAACTACGTGCATAACATAACTCGTACATACCGGCAGCCGAAGGACGGCACATAAAGGCAGGACTACGCGTTTCATGAAAGACACCAAAGCCGCAAGATTAGAGATTGCAATCAAGTGTCCATTAAAATCAACATAAGTGATACCATAGTAGAAACTTAGAATGTGATCGATATCCATTTCGAAGTTTCATTTGGGTTAACATACCTACGGCAATTTTCCGTACTTCCCTTTCTAGTAAACCATAATATGTGGTCATTGTATTGGAGACTATGGAGACCCAATGATACAACGACAAAAAATGTAAATCCTTCCTACAAAATTGTATGAATTCATTCAGTGTTCAAGATATCAGATTGGGTAAAAATATTTTTCATTTTTACAAGACACTTTTTTTCAATAGGTAAACATAATGGAAACATAACAATATTACTATTTGGAATATCAAGTTGGGCGATCAATACTACTACGTACGAATGTGTACAAACTCTTATCCACTTGTAATAACTCATCTAAAGCATAATGGTAAGTACAAACTGATTGGACACACGGATGTTCTTCGGTCATGATAAATATATTTCTCTAATGCATGTATGTAGTACTGAAAATGTATGTAGACTGAAAATGTATGTAGACTGAAAATGTATCTAGACTGAAAATTTTCTCTTGTAAATTTTAAAGTAGATAGTACGTATTTGTACTTATAAAAACAAATTGAATTCATTCATTCAATATTTTGTACAACTAAATTTTATTTTGGCGATTTGTATACTGGAGCTTTAAATAAAAAACCCAGTATGAAAAGGAATGGGTGAAGACTATGGAGTAATGAATATATTTAGGTAAAAGAAAATGAGTTAAAGTCATGATTATATACATACCACAGTAGTATTGATATTTTATATGTATTCTATGTGCCTATAGATTCTATGGGTAGTTGCATACACATCGTACATAGTAGATCATGAAATGCATTCAGGATAAGCATTAAGCATTGTCATATTCAAATTGTATGGATGAATGAGATCTGACTGTGAGAGATGAAGTTGAAATGAGGCACGACAAAATAATCGATGTCCCTATCATTCACTGCTTCAATGATAGTTTTGATATTCAAAGACTATCACTTAGAATCACTAAAACAGTGTGAGAATGATAGTCTTTGAATATCAAAACTACATATACATAATTCTCACTGCTTTAGTGTATTGCTAGTTTTATTTGTCGATATTTGTCCAGACGAATTTTCAGATCATAATTTCAACGATCTGTCTCTTTATATGTATAATAAAAAGGTTTACACTGTAGATAACAATAAATATTTATAGGACATGAAAATGCATCTAACATAAAATGTGGTACCTACACTTTGAAATGGAAAATGATTTATATTTACTGGGTAAGTAAAAGAACAAGAATTGTTTGGTAATGTACATATGTAAAACATGAAGTGGTTGAATTGTTGCGAGCACACATGTGGTGGGTGTATGTATATTCTGTGAATGATAGAATTCTTATGCATGAATAATTACAGAGGATGTTCCACTTGACTCTGGACTTGTTGGTACCTACCTAACAGTACTCATCAAATCATCGCGTTATGAAGCTACACATTTGAATTTTCACCGTTAGTAGATAAAATCCTAGTATGTTGGATAGAAAAATTTCAAATCTGTAGCTTTAAAAATACAATAGTTATTCCAAAGAATATAGTTTGCTGAAAATGATTGGCCTATAAAATCGACAAAACACTAGCTAGGGAAATCATATTGATCCTATTATACACAGCAACTATCACAGCACATAATAAAACTGAAATTATAGAGAAACTGCCATTTGAGCTCTCAGCACTACCAACCCCTCAGTCTGTCTGACTACCTAAAAGTGGGGGGATCTATATATAGGTCCTTATGGGCAATTTCCACAGCAAGAATGGTACTCTTTAGTATTTTTCCACACAACAGCGACAAGTTTGGGAGACGAATCGGAGTATACAAATGCTCATTTCCATCTAAAGTTGTACTTTTTTCCACATTTTTAAATTTAATTATGGCGTACGCTACAGAAAGGGAGATGAAATGTTCAACTTTCATGATTTTTAAGACGATCAACCCAAGCAGAGCCTCGATATCGCATCCTGTGGACATTCGATACATAAAGCAAGATGTTATATGCACTAAGAAAAATTACTGATTTAGAGTTTATTAAATTTATTGACTCTTCTCTTACTGGGTACTATTGTATTTTACAGCTACAGATTTGAAATTTTTCTATCCGATAGACCTGTGTTTCTTCTACTGACGGTGAAAATTTCAAAAGTGTAGCTGCTTAACGAGATGAGTACTGTTAGTTATATTCTTAGTCCAGAGTTAAGTGTAACATCCTCTGTATCGTGTATGTGGTGGTATAAGTTGTATAGTATAAAGAAACGGGCAAAAGTAATTTAAGAAGGCAATTGTATGATTGAATGCACGAAGGAATGAAAGTGACATGGACATGACGATCGCGATGGCAAGACAGAACAGAACATCAGGAAGGGAACAGAGAATTGAATAAAGAATGGATGCATGATTCGATTCTTCATTTGATGATGGACAAATATAAAGCTAATGTACTCGACAGAAGATCTGCAATATAATTACTAATTAGCATTGTGTAACTAATGGAAGTAAAAGTTCTAAATTCTTCTCTTGCACATATATACATAGTGATACACTCTGGAGGGATTTCCTTTATGCATTAAAGGTGAAGGACCTCACTAATACATAAAGATTGGGACACATTAAGTCTGACAGACTGAAGAAAAATTAGTGAAATGGGTTCGGAACTAACAAATTCGTTGATTATATGACAAAAAGAAGAGAGGACACTTTTGATTACTACTTATAACTGTTAAGGTTAAACACATTAACATGATAATTCTCATTTGGTTATTTCTGCACATAAGATGTGTATACTTGTTCAATCATTTTATCCCATAATTTTCTCCAGATCTTTGTGGAAAGTACTATGTATGTTCCCGTGAGTTACATATGCATTCTTGTAGGATGTGACAACTGAATAAAGCCAATACAATACAAAAAAAAGATTGATACTGATTATTCTTGGACAACATTGGTGGATAATCCAGATCTCTTTACATCCATACGTATCTTGTACGCGCATCTAAAGAAAAGCATTACTTTGTACGTCTTCTCTTCCCCCTTTCGTCTTACAATTAACTGTTGGCTCAAATGCACAACCGGGAACAATGAGAATTGATATATGCTGTCTTCGCGGGAAAGATATGGCAAATATTTATTATTCAATGGCGGTCTTATTGCGTAGTGTGTGTGTTCCTGGCTTTGTGGAGAATGTTTATAATACAATATAAATAAAGTCAAAAGTGCTGTTTCTGTCATCTGTATGAAATTTCACGGATTACTTAAATTGAATGATACATCAAAAGTATTCAAAATTTTGAGCGTTACTGGATTCAATAATCAGCAAAATAATTTTTCTTCCAGAAGGCCAACACTACTCTCACAACTACTCTGTATAGGGCAGTGTGTAGAGAAGGTATGTTTATACAGTTCTTGTTCTTACATATTAAATCCACTTAATTTATCCTCCCACACTGTAAAATACCATTTAACTTTAACAATATTGATAACTAGTTTTCCCACAGAATTCATCCGAAAAATGTATTTCTTACTTATTACTTAGTTTTGTATGGGTATATATTTTATTCATTATTTGAGTTAGGCTTTAACTTAACCTCCCCGGTGTCTCATTAATACTGTCAGTCCCAGACCCAGACATAAAGGCAAATCAAACTGCTACACAGGTTTTTCAAACTGCTACAAAAGCAGCAGATTGAAACTACTTATCTCACTGTCTCCGAAACTTAACCCAATCCATCCCCTTTTCAATTCTTATATCTTTAAGATTATGTAGTCGTTTGAACGCGTACGAATACGCGTGAAATATCTTAGGGGATTAGGTGGAAGGGGCGGACAAATTAAATAAAGTATGGAGATTTCGTAATTTTTTAAATTTCTCCAGAACTTTATGACGTACCTAGTGGAACCATAAATATTTGCACTCTTTGTCAGTTTTACACTAAAAATTCAATAAAAAGTAGTTTATTTGCTGCCAAAAACGTATTTACATTGTAGCCCACGCAATATCACACAAAAAACACTTCAGTCTTTCAGGTGTCACCCTTTGGCTTTGATACAGGCTCAGAGGCGCTCTGGAAATTTTTCAGCCGCGGCACGCTCACTTTCTATCGGATATTCATTCCAGCAACGGACCAGTGAATATTTCGGTTGTTCCAAAGTGGTGTGAGGTTTAGAGCAAACATTTAGCTCTGTCGTCGCCCAGTAGATTCAGGTATGGAAATGCCTCTCGCTATTCTGCTAACCTTCGAAAGTCCAGTATTCTCTTTTTGGTCACTTTGTAATACTTTTGTCCCATGCGCCGGAGCATAATTTCTTTGGAAAGTCTCATTTTCGAAGAGCCTAGACCCCAAACGTCTTAACTTTTGCCCCTAGAGAGAAAAAGTGAAAATTTGCTTTCTCTTGCCACTTTACTCAGCTTGTCAATTACATGCGATTAAGACCGAGGAATAAGAACTTTCTTAGGCTTCCGTTGCTGAATCTGATTCTCTGATATCAGTTTTACAGAGGCGTTATCTTTGTTGAATTTGCTTCCAACGTTGAAAAATTTTCCATCAGAAAACAAGGTAGGCATGTACCTTATTGTCGTGTGCCGCGACTGAGAAAATTCCAGAGCGCCTCTGAGCATGTATCAAAGCCAATGGGTGACACCCGCCTGCCTGGAAGACTGTTTTTTTGTGCGAAATTTCATGGGCTATCGTGTAGATGCGCTTTTGACCGCAAATAAACTACTTTTTATTGAATTTATCGTGAAAAACTGAGTGCCAATATTTATGATTCCACTGGGTATATACGCTCAGAAACTACGTTCTGACCGAAAATTTTGCGCTCTTTCTAATAGTGTCATTTAAAAAGATATCGGACAAGGTTAAAGATTGTGCACAGGTCAAAAACAGCAGTCTCAAAATGTTGTCTCTGCACTGTTTCCCCTATCCCACTAATGTAAAGTAGCAGTTTCAATACGCTGCTTTTGTAGCAGTTTGAAAAACCTATGTAGCAGTTTGATTTGTCTTTATGTCGGCTGACCATACCCCGAAACCTCGGCTCCCATCCATCAGGAGGACCCCCTATGGAATTTCCCCAAAAGTAGGACTACCCCTGAAAAGTTTTTGTGTGGAGAAATGAGACCCCCTTAGATTTTTCATGAAATCAGGCGAAGGGACCCCTAAGGGCTTTTGGGAGGTTTAGGAGTATGCTGCTGGCTGTCATTGTCATTACTAACAACTAATAAATTCGAACAGTAACAGTTAACAGTACCTACGAGTCATATAGCTATATATATTACAAGACAAGGTGACGTGTTTGACGTTTGTTTTTTGTTTGTCAAATAAAAGCAATCTCTCTCTCTCTCAGTTCGGATACAGAAACGTGGGATTAAAAACTGGATTCTGTGCACAAACACTCATTTCACTTTTCAAAATGCATCAGACCAAGATTGGCAATTTCTTTAAAAAAGTTCCCAACGCAAATTCTCCAAGCAAAGTGAAAGAAGATACATCGCCTGTGAAACGCCATTCTTCTCCAGTATCAACTTTCGACAAATTATTGGTTAGTAAATCTAACGGTGAGAGTAAACCAGAAGCTAAGAAAACGTACGGCTCCAAAAAATCTAAAGTTAGCAGAGTTAGCACAGCTAAAGAGACTCAATCTGACGAGAAAGAATCCAACAACGAACCTTTAAAACAACAGGTAACTGGTTAAACTCGTTAAATCATCAAATATGTAGAAACAATTATACTAATTGATTTGACATTATAATTAACATGTTTTAGGATTGCGCCAAAAATGACAAGTCTAATGACAAAGGCAAAAAGCGAAAATCCAAGGCTTCCAGTTCAGAAGACGAGGAGGACCGCCCAATATTGAAGAGCTCTAGTTCTTCCAAAAAGCCCCGAAAAAGAATTGTTGTACAATCTTCAAGCGAAAGCGAGGTGGAAATCGAAAAGGCAAAAGAGAAGAAAAATTCAAGAAATAACAGCAGTACGAGAAAAGATACTAAAGCAGAGGAGAAATCAACAGATCCCTCACCTGAGAAGTTGGAAAAAGGAAAAACGGTCACACCAAAAAGTTCGACCGACTCAAAGAAAAGTATTGAAATAGCTGTTGAGAGTAAAAAAAATCCTGAAACCTCCAAGGCAGAAAGTACTAAATCTTCCAAACCAAGCACACTCGGATTGAAACCTAAACTGCTTACAGTTCCATCTGCGCCTATAAAAGGTTGGAATCCTGACTTTAATCCGAACAAAGTGAGCAGTAAGTATGACCCAATAGCAGACGCAACTTGGGAAAGGGGACAAAGGTATGTAAAGAACGCGGTAATCAAATGGATTCATTTGCTTCAGACTAATAACTTACAAAATTCTTCTGTATGAAATGTAGTGTACCATACTTGGCCTTGGCTAAAACACTGGAGGCAATTGAGGATACAAGCAGCAGATTAAAATTTATTGAAATTTTAGCAAATTATCTTCGTTCGGTGATTATTTTGAGCCCCGATGATTTGTTGTTTAGCGTTTATCTTTGTCTGAACAAGCTGGCTCCCGCCTACGAAGGTAAATATATTTGTTGATATGTGTGCACGTGTGATTGACGATTGATAACAATAAAATGGTAGTACGAACTACAATAAAAATAATAATAAGGATTTGTGCAATTTTTAATTGTTTTGATTTTCGTTCAATAGGTGTTGAATTAGGTATAGCTGAAACAAACATTATGAAGGCAATTGCACAGGCTACTGGACGAAGTATGGATCGTGTCAAGGCCGACGCAGCTGCCCAGGGAGATTTGGGGTTGGTTGCCGAAAGTAGTCGGTCTAATCAGAAAACTCTTATTCAGCCCCAGCCGTTAACTGTCAAAGGAGTTTTTTACAAGCTCAAGGAAATCGCAGGTATGACGGGTCACTCTGTTCAAGCAAAGAAAATCGGTTTGATTACGTCAATGTTAGTAGCTTGTAAATATTCGGAAGCGCGCTATCTAACTCGATCTCTAGCCGGAAAACTTCGTATTGGACTTGCCGAGCAAAGCTTATTGCAAGCCTTATCACAAGCGTGCTTTCTGACTCCACCAGACCAGGATCGTTCTGTTTGGCCACCTAATATAATAAATGCTGGTAAGAAAATGACTCCGGAGACCTTAAAAGCTAAAATGGAATCCGAAGCCTTTATCTTGAAGTCTTGCTATTGTGAATGCCCAAGCTACGAACTGCTGGTCGATGCTTTGGTGAAGGATGGAATTAGTGGTCTCAGGGAACACTGTAAACTTACTCCGGGTATTCCACCTCGACCGATGTTAGCACAACCTACCAAAGGTGTTGCAGACGTTTTGCAGCGTTTTGATGGAATAAAATTCACGTGCGAATTTAAGTACGATGGAGAGCGAGCTCAGGTATTGTTTATCTATGCTCTTCTATGGTTTAGCTAAACCAATTACCAATATTAAACTACCGTTGTAGTTGTGATTTCAAGAAATACACATTATTGATATAACAGGGGTTAGCTAAAAACTAAAAATGATACTTTTAATTGCAGATCCACCTTCTCGAAGACGGCTCGATTAACATCTTCAGTCGGAATCAAGAAAATAACACATCAAAGTATCCAGACATAATATCTAGATTTGTCAACTGCAAAAAGGACACTGTTAAGTCGTGTATATTGGACACCGAAGCTGTTGCATGGGACCGTGAGAATAAATGCATTTTGCCCTTCCAAGTATTGTCAACTCGGAAAAGGAAGGGCGCCGTCGAGGATGATATCAAGGTCCAAGTTTTTATATTTGCATTTGATCTGATTTACTTGAATGGAGAGACTTTAATAAAAGAGCCTCTCAAAAAACGTCGTGAGCTATTGAGGGAGAACTTTTCAGAAGTCGATGAACAATTTGGATTTGCTACTAGTTTGGACACCGATAATATGGAAGAGGTACAAGAGTTTTTGGAGGAATCCATCAAAGGTAATGAAAGTTTACGTACAATTTGTCTTTTACCAATTATTTTAGAGATAGACACACTATATACTGTAAAGTGTACTGGTCTCAACAGACACGTCATCTTCCGCTAAAATGATGTGATATGATTATAAACTAAACGATAATGTGGAAATTAAATGTTTACAATTTGATAGGAAATTGCGAGGGCTTAATGGTGAAAACATTGGATGTGAACGCAAGCTATGAACTGGCCAAACGATCTCAGAAATGGTTGAAACTAAAGAAGGACTATTTAGATGGTGGGGGCGACTCTTTGGATTTGGTTGTCATCGGAGGTTTTCTTGGCAAAGGGAAAAGAACCGGAACGTACGGAGGTTTTCTATTGGCTTGCTATGATTCAGACAATGAAGTATATCAGACCATTTGCAAGGTATAAACAGCGAATGTTTTAAAAATGTGAAAGATTGAATATATTGTCCAACCAGAGAGACAGAGAGACCAACTAAAAAACTAAAATAGATTATTTCAAAATATATGCACTTTCGTAGTTGGGAACTGGGTTTTCGGATGAGCAACTACTACAACACACTGAGGCTTTGAAGCCACATATAATTAACTCAGCCAAGCCTTATTATCGATTCCATAACCAATTGACACCAGATCATTGGTTTGATGCGGAGCAAGTTTGGGAAGTGAAATGTGCTGATTTGTCGCTATCCCCAGTTCACAGTGCTGCCGAAGGAATTGTATGAGTACAGCTATCAACTAACTAATAGAAATTGTCTCATTAACTGAATGTGGGTGAATTTAATTCTAATTTGGGTTTTCAGATTGACCCCACACGTGGGATATCTCTTCGTTTCCCTCGTTTCCTTAGAATACGGGATGACAAAAACGTTGAAGATGCTACGTCGGCTGAGCAAGTTGCTTCTATGTATAAAAACCAAGAGCAGGTGAAAAATGCGGATGGAAAGAAAAATAATGTTCAGGACGATGACGACTTCTACTGAAAGTACATCTTTTCTATATTTTATTTTTCCCATTTTATTCTCTTTACGTATCCACTTTGCTAATGCAAGTGTAATTTTCTAATTGGCAATTGGAGATATTAAAATAAACAAATTATATGTATTTGTATTGCATATATAAGATAAAAACTAAAATGGTGAAGAGGTCATGTTCATACATTCTCTGATTCCTTACATTTGTTGTATTATATCCTAAGTTTAGCAGGCTTACCCTTAGCTTTTATGGCAACGTCTATACATGTCTGACTCTTGACTTTGTTCGAAGAATTGTAGGTTAAAATATAGAAACAGAATTCAGCGTAAGTATTTGGCGTGGTTTGTAAGTCGCAGCTGTTGTGTAAACTTGATGTAAGTGAAAAGTCTTTTTAGGTTCGCAGTTCGTATTCGCACTTTTGGCTATTTGCCAACCTCCGAGTCTAAATCTGAACTAAAATTCGGAGATTTTTTTTCTCTGTCAGCGATGCGGGCGAGTGATGTAATGTCAGTCTGCTGCTCATTGAACTCTCTGCCATCGTTTTGCGTAATCAAAGTCTGTGACTTGAAACAGAAGCCAGAACAGAAGAAAACTGAAGTTCTTCTTAGTTACATGTACACGAATAAAACACATGTATGAACATTGTGGAAGCAGCTAATGCTTCGTTTATGGACACTATAAATTATAACGGGAATGGAATACTGCGAAATTTTAATACGTATGTATAATGTATATACTAAAATGTAGATTCATGTACACACATCGAAACATTTTGTGCGATTAAAGTGAACAGTACAAACAAACCCATAAGTACTAAATGTTAAACAATTGAGTAAATTGCTTTATTCATTCAAAAACAATATACTCATAAATGCATAAAAGGTACTAACAATTTAGTTGGGTCTTTGTCCTCTTTGTAGAGGTCTTTGTAAAGGTGACGCTGAAAAGATTGGATTCGTTATCGGCCATCCCAATATCAATAGATAATTGATCAGCACCATTTTACATAAAAGGACTCCATCAATAGCGACTTTTCGGTTTCACTTATTCTCGTATTTACATATTCAAACAGGTATTCGAGTTCAATCATTGTTATGGTAGAATGTGTAGCGTGCTAAATTTAAAGCGTACCCATATCATTACTAATTCTTATATTATTTTGCCTATACAAAGATAATTTACACCTGTGACAAAGCTAACCCACATTAATTCTACAATTGGTTTTTCAAAGAGCAATAGTTTTGATTAATTAAATTTTTCCTCTATTTGCATCTACATTTCCTTAAAAAGTCCCCATTGAACGATGAGTGAAAGTGAAACCCAGTTTTACCCTACCCATCCACGATATTGTAAGGTCATGTAATAGACTCATAATAGACTACATTCACTACATCCAATGACCTATTATTATGAATATTCAGAACGAGAAGTGGAACATTTATTGAAAAATCCATCTTTGCCTGATCATTGCTAACAATCTCGCATATATATCGCTTTAGTGTGCGCTTTCGTCGTATATATGTAATGCAAATTAACATACAGCAGTAGCACACAAGTCTGAAAGCGAGATGTGAAGATGTAAATATGTGGATAGCTATATAGCACAAGCAGAGTACAAGCATAGCATACAGAGAGGACGGCGGATATAGTGAATACTTTTTGTGTGTAAATGTCATGCACCGATATTCTCGGTGAGGGGACGAGGTCCCTAACAACTGAACACAAAGAAGCGGATCATCTGTGTGGGAAAATGAAAATAAACGGACGAACTATTTGCGAGACAGGTACAGTGGGCGTTGCTAGGTGATTTTGTGACGCCATCAGCGAAAAGGAAGCCAGGCTATGTGAGCTAGCTACGGTCGAGCTCAGTGAGGAAGTATATGGCTCACTGAACGGAGTGAAGAAAATTTCCAGCAAATTTAACATCTCGAAAATCGCCAACTAACACCATGGCTGACCCGGAAAAGCAGTCTGAACAACCCAAGGCTGCCCAGAAGGAAGTCATCGGTAAGTTGACAAAATTTTTTAATCGAATTCTCTGTGTAAACAACGAGAAAATTCTGTAAAATATTTCAATTTTCTCTCGGTTTATTATCCTTCGATCGTTGCTCGATCTACCATATTACTACGGTATGTAGGTATTATGGAATGGGTTATATGTATATTTGTTGGCCGGGCCGACGCTTCGCCATTATTGCTGGCAGAATACCTTGTGAATTTTTTGTGCTCTGCTGCTTCTTCTGGGGAAGAGCAGAAGTAGCAGAATGCACTGGCCACGTTGGTTGAGCCGCTCTGACGAAGCTTTGTTTTACTTCATTTTTTGTTGGGAAAGAGTGGTTGGCTTAAATTGGTGATATTGCATTAGCATTTGCGTATGGGCAAGAGGTAAATTACGCATTTAGATGGAACAGTGACGGTAGAGAGCGGCGGTCAGTATAATGTTTCATCTGTGAATCTACTACCATTGTCGTGGCCCAGAATAATCTTGATAATGTATTTTCAATTTATTTTCAATTTTCAATTTCAATGTATTTATTCAATTCTCAGATGTTTTAATAATTTAGTAGCATTGTAGTTTCCATGGTATTTGTAATAAATGATTGTAAAATGTTGCTTCTTTGTTGTGTGTGGGCATACTTTATATTATGTTTTTTTTTGCAGCGACCAAGGTGACCGGCGTTGTAAAATGGTTTAACGTCAAGAGCGGATATGGTTTCATCAACCGGTACGTTAAATATTACATCCTACTTGGTGTTTGATTTTCAGAGTTTAGATTATCATTAGTTTGAATGGACAAAACCAAAGATTTAAATTCATTAGTATTACGTGTTATGTAACAGCGTCAAGAGGTACACGTAACTGGTAAATTAAGGTGGCTGTTAGAAAGAAAAATAGTAAAACATACCATCAATTGATCTCAACACATAATGCACTCCCAGTTTTCATTTGTATTGTTTTAAGCAGAGAAATGCTAGTGTAACCGAGTTATGTTATGAGTAATGGCGCAGTCATGAATGAGTCTATGTAGTCTGTGCACCGCTAAGTCGGGCAAATCCGTTAGGCCTTTACACTTTTCCCCGTGGAGCTGAATGAGTTACAGCAATCAGTCGACTGACTTATGAATTAATTGCTAGTTTAAGTATAGATTTGGAAGGAGCATTTGGGACTTATTACGTTTATCTGAAATTAACCGTGGGCGCATGCAGGATGAAGCAACTTAAAATGTGCTCATCAGCATACATATAATCAATGGTATCAATCGTATTAAGGTCATAAGGTCTTTCCCTGATATATCAGCTCGAATTTGGTTAACAAAAAATTGGACAAAAAAGGAAAGATAAAATGTCCAGTAGTCCATTGGGATTTGCCTATCAGAATGGTCATAAATCAAGCAAATTTAGTAATATGCATATTTTGTTTGAATGCAATGAAAACTTAATCTGGCTGACTGAATGCACAAATTGACGTCGTTCTTTAAACATTCTATTGACTACTAATACTGATGAACTTACTTTTATGTAGTTCAATGCTAAAAGTAGGTTAAAATTTATCTCGTTTTTTCTCTATATATGTGAAAAAAACTCCCTGTAAATATATATATATATTTACTTATTTGTAGGCATCTCTAGGCAATATTAAATTCGTTCCTAGTTCCTACGTGTTAGGTTAGATACTGCTGGTTTACCGAAAAGCTGAATGAATGAAGACGTGGACATACGAGTTTAGTTATAATTCATTCGGAAAGTTAACCACCGTTTAGTTACTACTGAACTGATGTTTACTTTGATAATTAACCATGCTTGCACTTCTCGTCTAATGTCTAAATATTAATACAGGTCTGATACCAAGGAAGACGTGTTCGTCCATCAGGTAATACCAAGGCTGGCGCCGATATCTTTTAACTTATTTACAACTTGCATATTGAATGAGCTGTGGTCTCTGTCACATTCGGTTCTCGGACTCTAACTATCAGTTAGCAGCATATTTCAAGTTTAGATTCGTATTAACTGAGTTTTTTTTTGTTTCAGTCGGCTATTGTGAAGAACAACCCACGAAAATTGGTTCGATCCGTGGGAGATGGGGAGGAAGTCGAGTTCGATGTGGTCGTCGGTGAGAAGGGCAATGAGGCGGCCAACGTAACCGGTTTAAACGGAGAGCCGGTGAAAGGTTCTCCCTACGCTGCTGATCGTCGTCGTGGCGGCGGAGGTTACTACCGTCGTGGCGGTGGTGGTCGAGGTGGGTATTCAGGCCCGCGTTATTCGGGTTCTGGTCGTCAACGACGTGACCAAGCCACCAAGGGTAAAATTCACTGACTTGCAAAATTAAAATTGCAATCGCAAAACAGAAACAGGACACAAAAAGCATGAATTATAATACCTTTTGTAGGTGTTACTTAGAGGACTATTTATGTAAAATCTTTCTAATGTTATCTTTCCAAATTATTATTTGTTGGCTTGATTGGCTCTTCTTTGTATGGTGGGGTCTTTTCTACGTGAATGTCTAGAAGGTCACTTGTACACCTTGATTGATTCAGACTTGTTTTTCTCTCTCGAATGGATTGCACTTGCACTATACGAAAGCTCTTTCCTTTCCGGAATCTCTATGTCATTATTATCATTAACTGGAACACTAAAGTATACTCTTGTTCTACATTTCTAAATGAACTCTTCTCTAATGTTTTTTACAAGTTAGATAATACATACATATATATGTCCCTATGTTGCAGCTGTCTCTGCATATAATTAAATTGTTTCTTCAACTTAAATCAACTGATGTCTTTGTTTCACTTAACTTGTTTTGTGTGGTTCTTTGATTGTTGCAATGATTTTGTAAGTTTTTGAATTTAATACCCGTAGCAGTATTCTAGTTGAATATCTGTTGTGGCTTTAAATGGAATTTTTATTTTTACATATTATATGAATACATTTGTTTTTTATCCAACTCCTGTTAATAATAAACCGTTGAATTTGTAGGCGACACAAAGGAGGAGGGAGAGGAGGAAGGAGAACAACAAGAGGAGAGTCGAGAACGTAGTGAAGGGGGGAGCCGTGGCGGCCGCCGTTTCCGTGGTCGTGGAGGACGTTTCGCTCCGCGTTACTATCGTGGAAGAGGAGGTCCACGCAGAGGAATGCGCAGTGACTCCCAAAGTCAGGGAGATACCGCCAAGGTACACAAACCACTATCATACCATCACATGCTCTTGTTGCTGATGCTGAAGTATCATTTGGAAAGAGTCGGTTAAATTAATTTATTATACAGGGAGAAGGCGAAGAAGAAAGTGCCCCGAAAGAAGGCGGCGATGCTGAGCGTGGTGAACGTCGAGGAGGAGGAGGGGGACGTGGGCGTGGAGGTCGTGGTGGTCCACGTCGTGGGTTTACTCGTAGATTTTACCGTCGTGGGGGCTCACGTGGTGGACGCTCGGCTAACAGTGGTGGAGAGCAAGAGGTAACTTCTGTCGATTCAAAAGTATTTCATGAGAGCTCAGTATTGCTGGTTATTGTGGTCCGGCTATCGTTGCAGGAGTTGCTTTTATTTAAAACTGTTTTTGTTGCCAACGGACTAATAAAATGCTTCGCTTGCGTTTCTAGAATATCTATACGGAAATGTCAGTAAAAGCAGCATTGCTGCTATCATAATAAATAGGGTCTACATAGTACATGACATGAACTCTCTTTGAATATGCAATACATTGCCTTTAATAATACCGTTGATCCTTAGTGCAACGACTAAACTTTACAAAATTACATTCATTTTATGTATTCTGTTTATGTTGTTTTTCTTTGCATTGATTTTTCAATGTGGATTTGTCCAGTACAAAAATATATTAACGTACGGTATTATTTGGGGTTCGTGTAATACTAACAATTTGCCTATACAACTATTTTTAAACTGATTTCGAAAGCTTTGAATAGGAGTTTGTTGTGAAATGACACTTACGCTTTTTAGGCCAAATTTGAAGAATTTACATTTCGTATTGTGTTCCTTTCCAAAAACATGTCTGATATTACTCGTGATAGGAGGCGTAATTTGTGTTTTATGCATGTTTTGCGTTATTTTAATTAATTTTGACATTTTCGTTGTCCCGTCCTGCTTTTAGAAGAACGGTTCTCAGTCGCAATCTGACGAAGAGGGACAAGGAAACAAAGACAAGATATTGAGTCTTAAAGAAAATGGAGAGGCAAGTAATTAAAACAAGTAGTGACCAAGCGCTCTTTTATTTTTTCTTAGTAGAGCATTAGAAATGTAGATTATTGGCGTGGTTTGTTTGTAGATAATTTTTAGCATCACTAGACACCCATTCTGTTGTGTTTATGTGTATTTATTGTATTTAAATGCGTTTACATGTTTTACTTGCTTCAATATCCTTATATTATTTGATTCTATTGTAGTTGCTACTCTATTTCAGATATGTATAACGCTTTCAGTGTTTCTTTCCTATGCAACAGTGCTGCTACTACTACAGACAATTTATTGTGTATTTTAAATTTTGTTTGTCAAATTTGATTTTTTGATTGGAATGACCGACCACCTTACATTTTTAATAGCTCACGCTTTACTGCAATATATGATTTAACTGTAGAGTTCACCATCTTGATGCTTATTTGAAGACACAATCATAGTTATATTATAGACATTATTTTTACACTGATACTAATTTATGTAAATAATAATGTGTCTACTTTTGTGTTCGCAGGGAGATGGCCGTCAAGAAAACGATGCGGCCGAGGAGAGTACAGCTTGAAGAGTTAAGTTACTCTAAAATGCTACCAACTTTACATACTTAAGTTTATTATCGGTAAGAATAAGTACAGAAAACACCTGTAAGAAAATCCAAGCTACCTCCTAAGAAGATCCAAAAATACAAATTTGTTCAGTGTAAAAATTACATACTACTACTACCAATATAATACTACCTATTGGATTGGTTTGTAATTTGTTTGAAATGAGAAAAGTTGTTGTTATGTCTATCTATCTATGAAAATTGGACTCGTCTAATTTGAACTTGAATTTAAATACCATAAGATCACTGGGTTATGAGTGAATAAATAATGTGCATTTTTACATTCTTAGTAGAACCAAGTTGCGTTGTGTCTTTTCTTCGAGTCTTCCTTTATTTCTTATCGTTCACTCATCTCGTACTGCACAGCTTATGATAAGAATTGTCATACAATTTTACTCTTCGATTCCATTACAGTTTATATCCTTCCAGTACATTGGATCGATGGTCATTATGTTAATCACACGAAAGGTCAAAAGATAATTGAACTCATCCTAAGGTAGTCGTTTTTCATACTCGTGCAAAAGGGGATTTAATTTGAATAGACAGACGAGGCGCCCTACGAATCCATTAAATATGCTAAAGGCTCCTTAAATGCTTTTTGAGACAGTTTGAGGCAGTTGGGCTTCGACTTTCTTGCCGGAAACAGCGATATTTGGCTAAAGTGTAGCTGATTTTATTGAAATTTCAGCTAAGCTGGACCAAATTAGATTCAAAATCGGACCTTTTCGAATGCATAGTGTTGGTTTTAGTGAAAGGAACCATCTTTAGAGAAGAGTATGGGGCTGATGTGGTTGTCCACGACCATTTGCATCATTCTCCTCGGTGTTTCTAATGTCGGGGGAGGTAATTACTTTCGTATTTCATATTTCAATTAAGTATAATGCTAAATCCTTAGTATTTAGCAGCTATATATGTAGTATCTAAATATCTGTCTTACGTATTAATGTGAATGCATACAAAATATTGCAGGACGAAGTGCTTCCCAATTTCCGAATGTCACTGACATTCAAGAGGAAGTCAAAACCCTACTCTTACAGAAGAAACTGGAGAATTTGCATGCAGCGGATTTTGGTTTTCTGCCTTTGGCCATTCACTATGCATTTCAAGTAAGTTCATCATTGAGTATGTACTATTTCAAATACACTCAACAAACTACATAACATGACGTGTGTACGTACACACATTATAGTGGTAACAGCAATATCCGCCCATTACGCATTGCTTTCAATTGATGATACTGATATTGTGGTAATTATATGATAGATTCCTACATATGGCACGTTTTTCTCTGTAATATTAATGTAAGAGAAAAAATGAAAATAGCAAAGGTTAAAGCTGTTGGTGCTGACAAGTAGGAGAAAATCCATTCAGATTTTTAAAAAATATTTCAATTTCTATGTAGCAATCCGTGTTGTCAGATTTGTCTGGGACCAAGCTGGCGTCGGTCGTTCGTGCAAATACAGGCGACACGACATTGGCGTACAAAACTGCAGCAGCTCTTTACAATAGGACCGAGCAGCAAAACGAATATTTGCAATCTCTGGTATACATGAGAACCGATGAAATATATTTGGAGAATTTCAATACATCCATTTTTATGTTTCTTGCAATGCAGTGCTGAATTTTATTTTCATATAGTATTTTTATTTTAGGGATCCAAAATATATCCAGATGTTCAAAAGATCATCATCCGGCAGGTTCTGAATTGGTGGGGTGATCCAAACATGTGGAAGGACAGAGAACTTTCTCTACTGACAAGCTCTGGTGATCCTTTGTTGGCTTATTTACCACCAGCCGAATTAGAAACTCTCGATGATGAGTTGGCAGATCGTTTCACCAGCATTCTAGGACAGGCTAATGAGATTGGAAAATTCTGGTGGTCGAAACCAATGAGTTTGAAAAAGGCTTGGTTCGAATTGGCTAAAGGGGCACGGTATTTTGGAGCGGTGCACGAATGGTCTTTCAGGAGAATGCAACAATTGTCTTTCCTATTGGAAGGAGCAGCTCCAGAAGACTTGGAAATGATTCCTCCGATTCCAGAAATAAAAGGTCTTGTCATTGGAAATAGCTATACAGAATTGCAGGTGAGCAGAAATATTCCAGTCTTCGAAAATTTTCAGGAAATAGTAATTATGATAATTACTAATGCAGATATTTGTATCATATTATACATATAATTGCATTGCAAGAATTTTTTTTTGATAAAAATTACATTTGTCTTAGTGCCGAGTAGTTTTTGATGCTTTTTATCGGAATGGTCCACTTTCCCAAGAAGATCTGCAGGAATTCCAATTCCATGTATTGAATTTGACCCCAACTCAGCTTCAACGATTTGACCTTGCTGATAGTTTCTCAACTCTTGATGAAATGATAAATATACTGGACAAACAGAAAAGTCCACCCTATCCTACACTGCTTCAAATCTCTTACTTTATTTGGCCGTTAGTAAACTCATCATCAGGAGGACTTACCATTGCACCTCCAACTTTATGGCAAAAACGAGAATTGTCGCAAATGGGGAAATTTTTGTTTCTTCTTCCGAAATCCACATTATTTCAGATACCACAGGACTTAATAAATTGGGACTCAAATATACTACAAGCAATTCGTTCTCCCCATTTGTCGTTTTATCAAATTTGGTATCTCACTTCTCAAATGCTTAAGACAATCGACGATCGTTTTAAACCGGACTACGTATTCATGATACCATCGCCATTCCCTAAAGGAATACCAGCAGTGAACATGTCTCAGATTCTACTGGGGTCTCCTGTGGTCAGGCCAGAAATATTGCGGGCCCTAACTGAAGAGTCATCAGATATGCTTTTGTCGCAAAAGGTTTAAAAAACAAAGAAATATATTACCAAAACTATTTTGTACAATCTTGTACAATATTAATTCATTTTACTTTTCTATTTAGGCGGTCATTGTGCAAAGACTTCGTAATAGACTCGGAGAGTCAACCACGATTAGGAATATTTTAAGTTCGGCTCGACCCTATGAATTATTTAATTTCTTTAACCCTCGTACAATTTCCAAGAGTATGCCGAATATTATTAAAACAATCATGGAAATGCCCGAAACTGGTCGTTTTGGAATTACATCAATTCAAGCAAAACTTCTGCCAACATCTGTGCTCTCATTATGGTTAAACGGGGTGCGAGAAAATGCTCAATTGACACGATGGACTGCTGAAGATATTCTTGGACGAAGTGCCCTAGGAGCTGCTCATGAAATTAATTTGGCCGTGTTGGGATTGACTTGTCGAGATATTGATATTATTGGTCCGTTGGATATACTACCCATCGTCTTGCATTACAGACATGAACTTTACAACTTGAGGAGATACCAATCAGAACTGAGTTTCTCCCTCAATTTACGCCCTTGCATTCTGGCGAAAGTTCTGGAGTATTTAAAACTGAAAAGTACACTGAATGGAACTCAAACGGATTCTCATATTTTAACCGGACTGAATTATGGAGAAATAGCAGCTATAGGAGGTATGACCCTGAATTTATATTTCCATTTTGTTACCACATTTCATGTTTTGAAAGCAAACACGTTTAATATTTATATTAGTGTAATAAAATTTAGTATACTTTGTTTTTGTTAGGGGAAGTCCTTACCGTGATCCCTACAACAGCGCTGCGTCCAGTTCCAATACCCACTCAGACGGAAATCATTGAAGAAATTGGTGGTGTAGAAATGATGGAACTTTTCAGTATCTGTACACTTTCCCAATTGCAGTGGTACGCCAACACTTTAGTTCGTAATATTCATATTCATCAAGTTCATCACATTCGAAATATGAAGAAACGCGACACACACGAAGAGTCTCTGCAGCACTTGGACGGCCCGGACGAAGAATATTTGGAAACGAATGCAGAGATTACACCAAAACCCGATGTTAACAGCGTTCAACTCAACCTGAATACAGAATTTTACGAGAAAATGGGTAACTTGTTGTGTTACGCAAGCGAGATCGACATTGGGAAATGGTCAAAACAACCGTTCAAAGATATTATGGAGACTAAAACTCTGCCAGGAGAGAAAACATGTTGCATGCATGCTACCACGAGAGCAAAGTGGTTCACAATGTTGCAAGAGGCATACGGAAGCGACACAACATCATGGAGCGAATACGAATTGGCGTCTATCGGGGATTTGCTTATTGTAGTCCCTGATCACGACTTACAAAAAATTTCTATAGACTCTCTCTCAAAAGCTTTCAGTCCAATTATGCATCAATCTGGCTACCACATTAAACTAACTATTCCTGGAATGTCCGAAGGGACCCCTTTTATTAATGCCTGTGTGGAACAATTGGGCACAGAGGGATTGGAATTCCTCGATATCTACAAAGGGTTGATGAGGAAATATTTCCAAGCAGCACAGTGGATGGTGAACACAGTTAAGACCACCAATGAACTTATCAAAGAAGGAATGGGCCGAAGCGGACGTGTACCACGGTGGGCAGATTTCAAATTAGTGAGGAAGCCGAGACAAATAATAATGACGACGGGAACAACAACTGGGCAGACTCAAAGTGCTGCGGCAGGCTCACCCACAATGCTTGTTTTTCCTCAGCCTTCTCAAACATTTTCTCAACAACCGCAAATATTTTCTCAGCAACCTCAAACAACATTTTCTCAGACACCTCAAACATTTTCTCAAGCAGGGGCATCTACAATTCCTGCAGCGTCCGCCTCTGCAACAGCCGGCGCGCTCGCCCCGTCGATTCAACAGATGATGTCACAGTTTACTACACCAAACCAAAATTTTCAAACTGGTGCTACTGGTCCTGCATTGTCTTTTCAAACAGCCCCGTCGCCATCTTCTGGCCTTTCTTTTCAAACAGCTCCATCCCCCACTTCTGGAATGACTTTCCAAAGCCAAGGGGCAACCTCCAGTCCTTATTATCAAACAACTGCACAAACTTACCCTGCCACACCGGTCTACCTAACGAGTGCTCCTGCTTATCAAACAAATGTTCCTGCTTATCAACCAAATGTTCCTGCTTATCAACCAAATGTTCCTGCTTATCAAACAAATGTTCCTGCTTATCAAACAAATGTTCCTGCTTATCAACCAAATGTTCCTGCTTATCAACCAAATGTTCCTGCTTATCAAACAAATGTTCCAATCTATCAAGCAAGTGTGCCTTCCTATCAGACAAGTTTTCCAACCTACCAAGCGAGTGTTCCTGCCTACTCCGGGGCCCCTTCTTATCCGGCTACATATTATCCAACAGTGTCATCTCCGTCTTATCAGGACCCAAACACAGCTTATGGAACCCAGTCACAAACAATTGATTTCCAACAGCAGTTTACTAATCCCCAGCAACAATTCCCAGCATCATCTTCACAACAACCTATTGGAGTAGTTCAGCAATTTCTACCTGCAAAACAGCAGTTTGGAGTGACTCAACAGATCCCCGCAACACAACAAGCAGGTGCCAATCAATACGGAGTAGGTCAACAGTTTCCCGCAACTCAACAACAACAGTTTCCAGCAACCCAACAACAGTTTGCAGACCCTCAGCAATTCCCAGCATCTCAACAACAGTTTCCAGATCCTCAACAGTTTCCAGGGAATCAGCAACAGCCTCAAGCCCAACAACAGTTTTCAGATTCGCAGCAGTTTCCAAACTCCCAACAAACTCAACAATTTCCATCAGGCCAACAACCGGTTGGACAACCACCTTTTCCACCGAATCAGCAGCAATTCCAACCTAATCAGCAACAATTTTCCAATGCGCAACAGTTTGGAAATCAGCAGCAACAAAAAGATAGCTCGCAGGGTTTTGGACAAGTTCCAGGTTTCAACGCAGATGGAACGGTTGTACAAAATCCAGCATTGTTTCCTCGAGACTTGAATGAAACTGAACAGCAACTGTCAAATAAACCTGACATAGTGAATATAAATTCTAATAAAGAAATTCTATCAAAGATTAATTTAGGATCACTACAAAAATCAGAGACAGAGCAAAATGAGGTTTGTAAAAAAATTCATTATTACTGTTTATCATTGCTTGCACTTGACTATGCAGATTTTATGTAGCGATTATTAATTATTACAGATAACATGCCATGGAATTAAAACAGCAGGACCTGCCGCTATCGGGTTGACAATGGATGATTTGCAAAAACTAAGTGTAGCGGATTTATTCAACTGTATTGAACCACTGGGTGCCCTGGATTGGGATGAAAACATCAAAAGATCGATTCTTAACTTAATTACTGAGAAACTTTTCCTTACTACTGAAAGAATTAACACTAGAATTCTGATAGAAATGGGAGAATTGGTTAGAGCTCTTCCGGTCAGCAAAGATGATCATATTCCTAATGATGATAATACAACAGCTCCTGCAAAGGAGGAATTGAATATTTCCAGACTAGATCTCACACTTCCAACAAGTCTTGATGATTTATCAATTTTAGGTAGCAAAATCACGAAACCAGCGGCTGTAAGTCTCGAATTATTATATATAACCCCCATAGACTCGGACTAATGTACACATTCATGTGACATGTGAAATTTAATTAATTTTATAGCTGAAAGCATTGGCTGAGAAATTCAACACGGATAACAAGATATTTCCTGGATTTGCTCAAGGAATCGCCAGACCTGACAATCTTCGCATTGTTGTCATATCACTCAAAAACATACTTTGTGGCTTCTCAGACAAAATTGTTAATAGTATATTCGAATCGGATCCTTCACTGTTTATTGATGCTTGTTACACGTTGGGAAAATTAGAAGGCTGCAGTCTAGATGTTATTACTACACTGGCGAGTCACGCAGTACGCTCCAGTAATTACGGTCCTCCACGCTTGTGGAGTCAAGAAGATATTGATAAAATTGGAGTTGTATTTGCAGGTATATAAATAATATCAAAAAATGACGTATCGGAAAATTGTTGTTGAAATATTAAGAAATAATGTACATACAATTGGTTTGTTAGGTCTGAAGCCAGAAGCTATTGCTACTGTTCCACCCGTATCCATGGGAGGGCTGCCTCCGCACGCAGTGAAAGCGCTAACACCTGCGGCCATTCAAGCCTTAACACCTGAACAACTGGAAAGATTTTCGTACAGTGCAGCGTCTGCTTTGAGCCCTGCCCAAAAGAATGAACTAACAGAATCCCAGCTGAATATGATCAACAAAGTGCTGGTTATTCAAGCGGATGAATTCGATATTGCCGTTAGAGAGGAAATTATTGACGAACCCGTCAACGACGCATCACTCACACCAGAACCAGAAGTGGAACGTGAAGTCAAGGATGAGCCGATTGAGACAAGTGAGGGAAACCGACCTGGTCTAAGGGTAGCGGGCCACGCTTCCGGTGCACCTACTTTGAAAGGAAGGTCATCAATTCCGAAACCAATATCGAATGATACCACGGCATCAGAAGAAGGTACAATTACAACGACGGAAGCTCCAACTGACGCAGCAAAAGAAGTGGGAACCACTCCTGCCCCAACATCTTCAGGGGCCAACTCAAACCACAGTTATCAATACAAGGATAACAAAGTGATAGCGTTTTGCACGTTTTTCATGTTTTCAATTCTCATTTACTCTTTCAAGTGAAAATCGCGTATCTTAACAAAATATCTTAAATTATTATAAGCTTTAGTTGATTTGGAGTCAATATATTGTTAGTTATTTAGTGTTGTTATTAAATGTTATCATAGCATGAGATATAAGAGATTTGAATGTGAGCAATTTGAAATACATCCGGTTGTTTGAATTACTATTATGTCTCCTTCATTTCAAATTATTCACTTTCCACGATTAAGCGCTGGTTGTAATTGTGTTGGATGGAATTATTTCCAGTCTTCTCCTTTCTTCTTACGGGGACGGGGAGGAGGTTTAGGTTTAGTAGTAGTAGAAACTTCAGATGAAGCGGCGCTAAGCCATGGCTTGTCGTACTCGCGCATGGGATCCCACTTAAGGTCTTCATTGAAGATAGTAGTTCCACGACTTTTATCGTAAGACCTCTCTAAAAGGTATACACCAAGTTCGCCATTCCACCGGTAGTCTGAAGGTCGCAGACCATTCCGAGTCCTTCCTAAGTTCGTAATGTGTCTAAAAATTCCGTTGCTTCTGTCCAAATAGTAATCCGTATCTTGACCAGCCAATTTGAGTTTAAAGTTGCAAGCTACATCATCAAAATAGAAACTTCTTGGTGTGAGCCCCGAGACAGAGGGTCCACTAATTCCCTTCATTTTCCAGACTCGGTCTGCGATACTGTAAACATATTTATCTGCATCTTTTGCAACTTTCACCATATATCGTCCTTCAGAATCGTTGAACCTGCATTAAAATTAAAATTAAACAAAAAATGAATAATTATTATTTTAGATTAAATTCGAATAATAAAAATTACCAGAAGTCATCTGGACTTTTAAATGATGGATCGGAGGATTTAACGATTGATATCCCATTTGGTTCGCTTTGGGTGGCTTTTGAATCTCCCAAGTTTGATTTCTTAACCCATTCCTGTTTATCCATATCAAAAGCAAAATCCAATGGAAGGAAACTATCAGTTTTTAATATTTTCGTATCCTTGACTTTCCAAGTACAATTTTCTGTGTCAAAATCGTAATAGTCAACGTTTGCGCCTGGATCTTTAAGTACAAACTTTTTGGTTTGGAGATCCCAGAAAAAGTCCTGTGGGAATTTTCTATTCCTGATTTTATTCTGCAATTGCTCAGATTTCCAATAACCATCTGTCGTATCCTTGTTGTATTTAGAGTCTGGATCTTTCTTAATGAATTCTCCTTCCTCTGTATCCCAATAGTAATTATCTTCCGTGGCTGGAACCTTTTCTTTACCTTTCCCAACCGACGAACCGGGTAAAGTCGAAGCTGTGTTTCGTAGCATGTCCATTCGAATGACTCGAGGAAGAAAAACTTTCTTATTTGTGTCCCAATAATATTCTTCGGGTTGCATTCCTGAGAGTGGTTCCGGTTGTTTGAAATATATATTTGCGTATTTATTGAAACCGTATTTATAATCTTTCCCCAGTTCTCGTAGCTTAAATTGCCCTTCCAAAACGTCGAAATAGTATTCCGAGCTTTTTGCTTTAGCTCTCGATTGCAGTATTTTCTGTGATTTCTTTTTCTCCAACTTAGTTTTTCTCCAAACTCCATCCTCAGGAAAGTATTTGAAAGTAGTGCTTTGTCTTGCTGGTTTTGACAAAAATTTCCCCGTGGCATCATCAAAATAATAGTCATCTAGAATCAATAGCAATTATTACAAATTGAAATCAAACATAAAGTAAATATGATGGGCGAAACGTGGAAGACCATACCAGGGGACAAACCAGAAAGTCCACGCCAACAACCTTCAGCTTTTATCACAGAGCGTTTTCCATTGGCATCCGAAGCAATATCTTTGTTTTAATTTGTAATACATAGATATGTATACATTTATTACATAAATACAGTATAGCATTAATTTAATGATTTGTATTAAATACCATCTTTCAATTCATCAGGACAGTCGGCTTTCAGTTTCCAAGTTCCTGTTAATAATACATATTTCAAACAAACACTATCAGTACTCAGTCATTTGTTAACATTCTCATAATACCCAAGTGCCCCAATCGAACGTACCCGAGGACTCGTCGAAATAAAAATCCGTAACTTTTCGTTCAGATTGTTTTTCGTCTACAAGTATTCGTTCCACTTTGCCATCAACTTTTTGTTTAACGACTTTAACCAGTTTATATGCACAGAGTGATTCGTCGTACGAAAAAGTATCGATTCCATGATATTCAGCCCGTGATAAGAAAGTTCCCGCAGTTACGTCCCAGTACTGATCATAAGCTGCAAAAAATTATTTGTAGAGTATTTTATGTAATTATGGAGAATTTTAGGCGACAATATTTATCCTCAACATACGACTGTAAAGATTGTCCCCTTTCCTTTTGGAGCGCTTCTTCCTCCATACTCCACAATGTCCGTCGAAATAGTACTCTACTTCAAATCCAAAAACTTTCGGGAAAAAGATACCTTGCTCGTCATCATAGTACCAGTCTTCTACAAATGCCATTAAAAAAAACAAGTGGTACATTTATTCGAGAAATTCTACACTTCACGATACAAACTAAACGATTGCTTCATTCGCTTTCGCAGAGAACTTTAGAACTAGATTCAAATTAGCAGGGAAGAAAAAACCCAGGATTTTTCAACCAAAAACCCCGTCCCATGGGTTTTGGATATTGCCACAGACACAGGCGATGTTATATTACATGGAAAATAAAGGCAATAAGATCTAATTAAGATCTAAACTTAATATCAATAAACAATTTCCCATAATGTGCATAAATTAGCAGCTTTTGGTTTTAGCGAAAACCGAATGGGTCGGGTTTTCGGTTTAAAAAACCAATAAAAAACCCAAACCCAAAATCCACTCTGGCATACCCTGCAAATAAGATAAAAGGTTATTTATAGATATTGGTTGCAGTATATTACATGGTTCCTGTGCAACCTTGCATAGTACATTTATAAAATACAATTTGCAAAATCAACAAGCCTAAAATAATCCTGTGTATGTATATCCAGTTATGGCTTAATCCATATTCCTGTGCAATAATTAACAAATTATATGTGTACAACACGTATGATCAAATGTTAACTAATAATTCATAAAAGTGTAAAATCATAAATTCTGTAAATAACAGATGTCTGCGTGTCATTTTGGCAAGACAAAATTGTTTGTTCAGTTGCAATAAATAAATAAATATATCGCCACTTTACCTGGACCAAGTTCATATTTAGGTCCGACTCTGTTTCCCATTAGCTTTTTCCTAGCCGCTGCATCACGAATAAGTTTCTCTTCCCATGTCATACTACTTAGATCATCCTGCATTTTAGTATTATAAATAAATGTATTTATTATAATAGTGTATAATAATAATTTTGAGGCATATAATAATTATCATATATGTTTTTATCTGCAGTACCTGGTTTCCAATATCTACTCCTTCACCGGATTCCTCGTCCTCCGCATTCACTTGTTTCAGTATCGCCTTCACCTCCTCTGCATCCAGCAATTCTCCGTCTGCATTTGCTTTGAAAATAGGCAGTGAAGCATTGAGCATCTCCACTTTATGTTTGTCAAAATTAATATCAACATCTTCCGGCCAGTCCGCGATTACTTCCGGTAGGTCCATGTAAGTCCCTCGAGTTCTGAAGAATTTGTTCTGTGTGTACACAACATTTTCATAAAACTCATATTTCATCCGCAAACGATTTCTCATAAATAATATCTTTTCACCAATAAGAACTATCGAATGCTTTACTTTGAACAAGAGTTTTGGGGGCCAAAAATGTCGCAGGAATTTCTGATGGAAGGATTCTGGGTATAATTCGCTCCACTTTTCAGCCCAAAGATCAGATTGGTCCATAAAGGGTTCTAAGAGCTCTTCTTTGACACCAAAAAAGCTTTGACTATCGTAGTAACCATCGGTATAGTAGAACCCCTAGAAATGCAGTTTATTCATTTATATATAACATGAATACACAATATAATAGCATGATTACGCGGGGTTCCACAATAGTAACTCCGCCATGAATAGGAATTTGAGTGAGAACCTCAGGGTCAAACTTTTTTCAGTTATAAAGGACTAGGACTAGGTACGAAGGTAACGAATATCACATTTGAACCACCACATAAAATGTGCCTTGAAACGTCAAAGTAGGCCCTTAATTCAAGGTGTGCTGATGCTTGTAAAGATTTTTTTGATCAGCTGAAAAACTCCATAAGTAAATACAAATAAACACATACATACATATATATTTATTTATTTATAATTATATTATGTAGACTTTTGGCCACAATCTACATCTTTATAATATTTTGTAGAAGTTTACTCTGCATCGTATACTCTGGTCTTCAGGACCAATCTATTCCATAAATGCATTTATTATTGCATTGTTGTGGTAGAATTTTGGACCCGTATTCCTCTAAACCTTTTCACAAATGTACAACACATGCAAGATTGGTGAAAGGCTTAGCGGAGTATTTAACATTATCTGCTGCGTCCGAGTAAAATCCTTTCTGTTCAAACACTCGTTGAATCAACTACATAGTATTGTAGGAGATAAGAAGGGGAATGCATAATTTAAGCATTTTACTCCCACATAGCGTAAAGTTATGTGGTGGTTCAAATGTGATACTACTACAGTTACCTTCGTACCATATTATCCTAGAGCTTGAATACAATAGGATAGCGAGAAAAAAAAAAGTGGTTTGAATTTTTCACT
>JABASC010000245.1:0-50983 GCA_019776185.1 Plutomurus gul
CAAATAATTCAAACTGTATAGGCGTGAACAATTTTTCGCAGAAACCTACAAGCTATCCGCGTCGAGAGTATGTATTTGTAGTTTGTTGTATAATTCCTCACTGCACCCAATTTACAATAAAGCCTAACAAACAATCAGCTTTCCACATCTATTATTAGAAAAAATTCTCATGGAGAAATTAGTAAACGTCCACTACTTCCAGACTGCATTCCTACTAACTATTCCTGTGGTCATTGTTTCTGTGATCAGAAATGGAAATGCAATAAGTAGTTCATAGTGTTTTACGAAATATTAAACGTGTGTATTTAACTTTTATTTTTTGTTATTCTATGTCAAATGGTTGTTTAAGAAAGCATAATTAAAGCTTTTATATAGAAACAATTTTGTTACAAGTTTTTAATTATCCACTTTAAAAACTGAACAGGTTTTTGCTATTCACCTAAACCAATGGACGAAGAGATTCTAAATAAGGCGTTGATGAACGACTTGGTAAAATTTTCACTACCATTATGCTTTATTTTATACTAACACAAACTCGAAATCGCAAAAATATCGTATGTCTGCCTTCAGACGCGTATTGAGGGGAGTAGCAGTGGCGGCGCCAGTGGATGGACTGGGAGGTTCTTTGCTTTATCTTACCCCGTTAATGTAGCTCGATTTCTGCCTCCACCTTTGGTATCCTCCCTATATTATTTAAAAATTCTTTGCAATATCCTGGCTCGTCCTCGGACAGGGGGCACGTGCCCCCCTCCCATTTAATTTCTAAATTAGCTTAGAAATGATAAGGGAAAGATGATCTATATCTACAGTGGTATAGGCGGTACCTATCCCAAATTTGGATTTTAGCTACGCCACTGCCATTTTTGTCGATAGAATCAACTACCACATAATTCCATTCCAATGAATACCTCAGATTTACAATTTCTATTATGGCAATTACTTCGTAGATTTTTTAATGCGTGGTTAGGAAACACGGTTAAAAACAAATTTGTACAAGAAATTGCTGGCGACGCCGCTCCCTCCGCAGTTTTATACAACTTGGCCAATAAATATAAAAAGTCAAAATAATATAAAAAGTCAAAATTATAAAGCTAAATACGGAGGTAGGCTGAGATAATTAAAGGAACTGACTCTCAAGGGTTTTGGTGGGGCTTTATTCGGTCTTTCTTCCACCTTATGTCTCCTTATAACGGTATCTGGCTTATTAGAGAATGCAACGACTACATGTACATAAAGCGTGCTTTTACATACCAAGCATAATGTGAATTTAAATTTAGAAGATATCCGAAGATATGCCTTGAGAGCATGCGGACTAGGACTGTCATGTTCTACCGATAGTTTCTTGCGAGATAATGGAAATTCAAATTAGGTGGAAAAGCTTGTATGCAAAAAGCCGATAGACGACAAAGCAGCAGCCATGACTATGAGCATCTTCTTCGCATTTTACGATGCTTCATAATGATCCTTGCAATACTTCGATAAAAATAAATCAATAACTTACTCTAATTGTTACATTCCATGTATTATACTATTGATACCGAAGGTGCAGTACTTTTTCAAAAAACTTGTACTCTCGCTGTATGTTATAGTAATTTGTGCAATTGTTTTTTTTGATTGGCTGGTTGGAAACGTGGACAGGATACCCTTTGTTGGCAGAAACAATTTTGAAGACTATACATACAGTTGCATATCTTCATTCATTACACAAGCCTTTTATTATAAAAAATGTCCCAATTGAAATATGTAAATGTATTCAATTTGAAAAATGTATAAACCAATTTATCAAGTGTACCGGTAATCGGGCAAAGTATGCTTCTGGAGGATTCCAATCTTTGAAAATACAATGACAAGGATTCCATGCGACTTAAATAGTAAAAGAAAGCAATCAAATTGATTAGAGTGCAGAATTTATTCGTTTATTTTACTTAAAAAGTATTAATAATATAATAGTTTACAGCATATAAGCTTAACACCTTATGACATTCGTATAGAATTTCCAACATGATTTTGGGATTTGTTAAAAAACTAATTGAAATTCCGATTATCGCCATAACTCCATTTAATTTCATGTGTTGTGTATACATCATGTTCATCGTTTTCATTTACCATTACTTCTTTAATTGCTAATAATTATGAATAATCGCGAATTCGTGAGAGAAAAATATTACAATCGCTTCCTTCTGCCACAATTGAACACATATTATATTATTATAATTCCATGCCAAATTCATCTGACAATGGAAAGAATAAAGCAATAATTGTCACTAACAATTAATGTTGTATTTTAATATTTAGAAATTATGTTTTGTAAAAATGTTTTTCAGTCTCAGAATGGAAATCGATAACATGAGGTGGTTGGGAAAGAAGATTTCATATTTATGATACATTTTCTACTCTTAAGTATAATAATTATAAAGTAATGGTCATCGTGACATATCAAACGTTGTAATACAAATATATCTATTATAATGATAGGTAATCAAACATTTTGCACTTCGAAGTAATCAGCTTTTCAGTTCTTTGTTATGAACACATTATAGTCTCATTTTGTTTTCCATTCACGTATTATGATCATAATATGTAAATTGTAGGTTTTTAGGATTAGAATTACAGTTTCTTTCAACGAACATTGAGGTATATGTATGTTTATGATTGCATCAATCAACGTGATTGTGATTGGCTAGAGGATCGAGGAGGATAAGCAAATACTAACATTAAAGATCAGACAGAATTAAATATATCGAGTGATGTGTGCACTTTCACGTATTTAGTTACAACTAAACGTCACCGTCATCCACAACATCCATCCTCCACTGCACACGACACACACACACGCACAAACACACAAAGAGTAACATTTCCCTATGGGGCACACTACCTTAAAATACACAACTAAATAACGTGAATGCTGCTTACGGGCTTTCTTTCATTATCATATATATTAACAATTATATTATAATTACCATCATTTTATCTCGTCACTGTTTCTCTCTCTCGGAGTCTGAAGAAACCTTATTATACTTAGTATTAAAGTAAAAATTAGCATTTTACATATATAGTATGTGTGTTCATGACCCAATTCTATTTCATATACAAGAGTAGATACATTTAAAGTGTGTGTGTGTGTCCAGTTCAAGTTCCACCGTTAATTTCTTACGTACCTGCTCCTGATAACACATAAAGCTTTACCATTCATATATTAATGCCTGCTACTGGTACATTAATTAAGCTACCTTAATGTTATTATTTATATTATTTACATTAGAAATAAAATTTATCTCTCTATGTACTTGGCTAATGTAAATAGAGGTTGCACATATTATTATTCATTTATTTTCTGTTGTATTGCAGAAATTGTAGTAGTATACAGATAATAGGTGGACCGGCATTCCTTTTCATGTAGTTCCTCCTCAACGTGGGAAAATATAATACAGTTTGGACCGTGGACACTGTGGCAATATTTTTATATTAACATGCCCCCAATTCTTCTTGTGTAGACACTTTGAAATGTTTGTGTAATAAAAGTAAAGTCCTTTGTTCTAATTCTATAATATTATTATTTATAAAATGCAGTGCATCATTTCATGAAAAACACTATTGTTGCATCTAAATATAGGTTGTGGTATGAATCATACCGTATGATGTGGCTGTCCTGAGGCTGTTTATTATTATATATATAATATATAACAGCGTTAAATAAATGATAGCAATACAACTTACATCTAACTGAAACACCAATTAATCGACCTACCTGCTACATACCAATTACGAATATACATTTTCACACCTTGATTTACATTCAGTACAGTACTTTGTAAATTATGTGTCTTTTCTGAAGACAAACTTGAACACTTTATGGTGGACCCCATTGATTTGGTTTTCTACGTATTAAATACATACAGTTTATTACTACTGCTGCTAGCGAGAATTAGATACACGCTAGCTATTATATAATGGTTAAATATGTAATGTATAAGATAAATGTTAGTTAGTGTAACCATGTATAAACTTATGGTTAATTATTATTAAATATTTTAATTGCATTTACAATGCAATTAAAATACAATTGCATGTCGTAGTTAAATAGAATATACTTATTATTAGTTTACAGTCTTATTATGTAATTGTACATACAATAATGATATATACGCAAGTCAGTGAAATGAACACAATATAGTGACGTAGTGTATCTGCCATAATAATTAGCATTATGTAAAACAGTTGTCCAAACTTCATCTTGATTTTCTTTGTAAGTTGTGTAGTTTTGCCTTCTGTTTTTCCTCTTCATCTGAGGTAGTTTCTTTTCAGTCTTATTAAATTACGTACAAAAGTTTCATAGAATATTCTTTTGCTTTCAGTTGGTTTTAATGTTAGTTCAGTTCATGAATATATGGTTTGATTCTTTGCATATTTTGTCCATTGTTATACGTAATAGGGCAAAATAGCTGTGATGTGTTATTTGTCATAACATTTTAACGATCTGACATAATCTGAAAATGAAACCTGTTTAGCTTCCTTTGGTTAACTGTGAGGGGATAATATTGCTTATTATAAATACTAATAATAAATATTCAACTTTCGGTATAACTAGCAGTCTAAATCTAGCAGTCTAAAAATCAGTATATGTAGTAGGAATAACCATGAAACAGCAGTCTTAAAAGTCTTAACAAAAATTCAAACAAATCAAAAACAATATTTTAAATATAATATAAATAATGAAATAAATTCAATTACATTTTACAGAACATTATTGGTGTTGTTTCTACAATAATCTACTACACAAGTATTACAAACAAATCCCGTAGGGCCTTAACAAAATTGTGAGCAACAAAGCTGTGATGCATGTGAAACAATGGTTATTATTCCTTCAGAACCATCCAACTATTTGAATGTTGACGCGGGCCACCATTATAAAGCTCAGACCTCGGACATTTATTTACTAACACGTTAAAAAATAGTTTTTTTGATTTTGACAACAAGAACGTGTAACTTTCAGATTTTGTATTTCTTGTCCAAAAAAAAAACTTTGAAAGAAAAATTTAAGTAAATATATTGCCATTTTTAGTAAATATTTACCCCATGTATTTAAGCCTACGACCGAATAAGTAAATATTTGCTCTAATGTATTTTAGCCTACAGGCTCGAATAAAAAATGTTTAAACAAATATATTGACAGTTTTATGAAAATATTTTTCCGAGTTTTATAACGCTTGGACCCGAATGTCCGGCTCAGCAAACATTGAGAGTGGGAGTGCAACGTTTCAAATTATTTGTATTCGTCATGAAACCTTCGGTGGGCTCTGAAGTGAAGTCAATTCCTTCTGGAGAAGTTGTACTGCTCGAAATCTCAGAGCCAGTCACGTTGCTCTGGGCCGAGCGCTTTGCCTCTTGACCTGGATTTATTGTCTCTTGACCTGGGTTCGAGCTCTCTCTCTCGTAAATCGGTGAATTCTCCTCCTTAATGCTCAGACCCGTTTCCGAATCCATTTTGTCGCTGTCTCCTTCGGTGCCGTGCCGACTCCCGTTTCCATTACCACTAGAGCCTCCCATTACGTCCGGATCCTCGGGACTGAAACCTGAGGACTCTTCCATTTTTACGGAAAGTCCTTGGTAAGGTGACATTGGAAAGTTTCCTTTGCGGTAGGGACGATTGGTGGTGATGCCGAGCTTTTTAACTTTGTCGTACAAAGTGCGGGATGGAACTCCGTATTTACGGGCTGCTTGTAGGGCACTCATTCCGGCTCTCACCGCGTCGATTGCTGCCATTATGTCACTTCTGGTGTATTGTTTATAGCGTTTCCATTCAGGCTTCTGACTTGGAACATAAGTCGCAATTCCTCCTTAAAGAATAATATTTTTAATTAAGTTTCCCGTCACTTTGACAACAAAAAATCACACAGAAAATGTTTGTATTTTTCAAATAAGGGGGTTTATACCTTCATTACCTGATTTTTCCTCCGATTCCATTGTGAATGAGTGATTGTCTTCATGAACCTGCATTAAGTATTTGTTCAAATTAGTTCCATGCTATAAATGCATGTACATATATATAATAATTGTTGATATATACATAAAGGTGACATACTTTATGATCGTTGTGTTCGCTTCTTCCGGAATCGTCCAAGAAGTGCTCCGGGGATTCTGATCTAGGCTGCAGGTAGAAAAAATAAAGATTGTACTATTTAACCTTTGAAAGTTTTGAAGCCATAAAATTAATTTTAGTTAATTGAACTTGTTCACGACAACTAATTATAACAAAACGATAACTATACTGGATAATTGTCTTATACGCACACAATATATGGAAATATTTTAGTTGTTGATATAGTAGCTGGCGCATTCATTAAATATATAATAATTAATGGTTTAATTGAATTTTTCCTTCAGTTTTTGTTGAATGTTCGTATTTAAGTGAAAAGGACGATATGATTATTTCGAATCTATTCATGTCTATTAGTTTATCGAAGCAGCCATCGAGTCAATTATTTAATTTCCTACTTTATAAACGGAAATGATTATAAACGGTTGTTCAAAATTCATTCAATGGCTTCTAAATTGGTCTATACAGCACATGAAAGGAATAAAACACCTGAGAAGGCTTTGAAGGCATTTATATTTATAATAACGAATAGACTACGGCAGGTAGCAGAAACTATGAACTGAATTATCAGATTATATTTTCGATAACATTAGAGCAATCATTATCTACACATATGTACATATAATGTGCATGCAAATCATACAGTGAAAACAGAATGCCAGCTTGTACAGGAAATACAAAGTGCGTCTCCATTCAGTTGGAAGTACAGTAATTGCATGCCAACAGACTTAAAATTAAAATCCTCAGATAAAGAAATATCTCCGAATTATCAGGTAGAATTCGTTACTTGACTTTACATGGACAAGATATGAACAGCGGAACATATGAGTTTTCTTCCGTGACAAATGGCACATTTTTGTAAACAATAATATCGTGCAAAAGGAAAATATGCTTTAAAATGATAATCGTAAAATATAAAAATTCGAAATTCTTTACCTGGTCGTTATTATCCGAGGACGGTGTGGAGCCATTTGTAGGATTCCCGGGTAGAACGTAATTGACTGTTTTTAGCGGTTTGGACCCGTTTTCCGCATTCGTTTGAAGACTGGTGTGGCCCAGCACTGTTCTTAAGATGGGTGTGTCCTTGTTGGTGGCCACAAAGCGCTTCTTCTTCAGAGGCACAGGTTCACTTTGCGCATTTTCGTAGGAAACATTGTTAGCCCCGTGTTTGGGGGAGGTTGGTGTAGCAATTTTGTTGGATGACCACAGAGGATATGGCAAGACACTTCTTTCTGGTACGGAGCTCGAATTATATGGAGAGTCAAACATGGAATCATTGGCTACAATTCTTGTCGTCGGAACAGGATTACTTTTATTGATGTAGGCAGAGGTAGGAATATTGTATTCAGGAGCAGCGTTGGAATTCGGGTAGGGAGATTGATTTGGTGGTGTCGGTGTTTCCGAGACACTCTGGTTGTCTTCAACGAGCCCCTTGACCTTTAGAGTCTCGGCAGCCTTCAGCAGTCCTGCCAATTGATCTTGAGCAACGTTCACTTCTCCTTTGTACATATATTCCAGAATAGCTTTGATTTCTGAGAAGCGAATATCTTTCAGTATAACAATTGGATGGCGACAGTCATTTGTCATGAAAAGGTGCTGAAAATATGATGAGCAGGCTGCCAGAACCATTTTATGACATTTAATTGATTCTCCATCGCAGGCCAACGTTACGTCAGTGAACGCCTCGGTGAGAAACAAGTGTTCAAAAACAAGTAGGAGATTTGAACGATGATTGTTCCATCTCAGACAATACTGTTGCACTGCTGATAATGATCCCATTTCTTAAGCTGCATTGGAAAATACAAATATAATTTAGTTAACACCGCACTTTTCCCATATTTTAACGTAAATTTAAAAATTCTTTTCAAGACCAGCTAAAATCTAAATTAAAAATCCAGCTGCATGAATGTTGCAAAAAATTATAATCTGCCGTCGTCTGCAGTTTTATTTAAAATTCGTGGCTGTTATAACTCACAAACGTTTTCCAAACGTTTCGAAAAGCGCCAAATTAACAAAATAAAAACATTCTTTAATTATTAGAATTTTTTTAAATGCTTTAAAAAATACAAATAAATACCTGTATTTATATAATTAGTTCTCCGTGGCTGGAAATGCTTAGTTGGGCGTTCTTCCTTTCCAGCAGAAATGCATTATACCAGAATAGCAGCCGAAGAGTGGTGGTGGTGGTGTGTCAGAGCAGGAGGTAGTAGTAGTATACTACTCCAGTCAGCGTAAATGTAAAGGTAGAAACTAATAGAATTTTTCGGCTATCATGACAACGACAATCTTTAATATACCTATAGTGCAACATTAAAGCCTAGACATAGGAAATTGCGTACGACCAAAGTCAACTTGGCAACCAGCATCCCTATCTCTCTCACTCTCTCACGCATTTACGCATAGCAATCACAGAGAGAGAGAGAGAGAGAGAGAGAGATCCCTTGGTCTTTTCATAGAACACTATACACGTAACGTATAATACGTTCGGTGGCTTTTCACCATTTAATAATTCCTGTGTGTAAAGTGCACGCACACCAGAAAACTACTACGCACACACACAAACTAACTACAGATGCACAGAAATACACAGAGACCTAGTAGCTCCAATGCACGGAACAAAATCCAACGGAACTCTTAACAATCATTTCCCTGCACATCTTTTCCCGAAGTGGAGTTGTGACATTTCCGAGACGCGATGGCGTACTATGGCCATGCAACTGGAGGATATTTCGCCTAAGGGTCACTCGAGATGGACTGACCTTCATGTATTTTAATCTTGCGAATACAAACCTTACCCTACATAGTTTGGCATACCTTAAGCGTGTGCACGGACCCGACCGACTTCCTCTTGCAGCTTTGTGGGTAGGCACTCCTGCTGTGGACGACAGCCACCAATTGGCCTATTGTTCCTCTGGAATACGTTCCTTAAGTGTTCTTATCTCCTCTCTCTCCACCAAACACCTACCACCACCATAAACAATCACTGTCTGTCTCTCAGTCTCTGTGTACTTGCATGTGTACTTGCATGTGCACTGAAAAACTACCTTAAGGTCACCCTCATTTCCATTTTCTAGGGGAAGGCACAATCTCTCTCTCTCTCTCTCTCTCTCTCTCTCTCTCTCTCTCTCTCTCTCTCTCTCTCTCTCTGATGCAACAATGCCACCACCACACAACACTTGTGCGTGGGTATACTTATGTTAGTAATAAATGTGAAAAAAGTCTCTCTGGTCTTTTAGTAGTAGTAGGTGTTTGTTGCAGAGACGGATTATTGTTGCAAGTATTTTTATTGAACTATGCACTTTAGTCACTTACGGGATTATCCATAAAACACGTAACGCGATTGGGGGAGGGTAGGGGTCTGAGCTTGCATTTCGGGAATATACTTGTAAAAATTGTTGCCCCACCTATTTAGCGTTACTGAAGGGTGTGTGGGGGTCTAAAATCGTGGATTATTCCGTTACGTATTTTATGGATCGTCCCTAGAATGGCAATAGTGGACGGGGTCGGGGGTCCCTTCTCTCTCTCTCTCACTTCTCACAGTCTCCCTCTCCGCAATCGGCATATCTCCCCACCCTCTGCAGTTGCAACGCCTTCTTCGTGCATATCGCCATACTCATCTACTGCACACATACATACATACACACAGGGCCTCGTTGTATTTATTTATTAACTGCTCTAAGAATAATACTGCAAATGTAAACTTGTCTCTCTGAGACAGCACCAGTGCATTTTATCTGAGAGAGGGCCAGCAGCAGTGGTTTGTAGTGCAGTTTAAGCTGGTCTCCTCTCGAACAATTGTAAATAATTGGGATGCATGCAAGCAAGTCGTTTTTGTGGAGAGAGAGAGAGAGAGAGAGAGAGAGAGAGAAAGGGGGGCCTTTGCAACCTTGAAATTTCTTTGCGCCTTCAACTTGTTCTCTGGGCTAGTCTCTGCATTGTTTGATGTGTATACTTAAGTGTTGTAGAGTGCTGTGTGCTCTCTGTGCATGATGTTGATGCATTCTTGTGGCTCTCTCTCTTCGAATCTTATTGCAGCATTGCATTCTGTGAGCTTTTTCACCCCTTTAATGCCTATTTTCTTGTTTCAGGGACTCGCTCAACTTGATTTACATCATTTTTTTGCTTCCTCCATCACCACCACCACGAATGCATTGAGGGAAGCTGTATCTCGATCTTAACGGACTAGAAGTAGTCGATGGGACCCTTGTTCCTTCACTTGGCGAGAAATCATGAAACGAATTTATTCCAATGGCAAGCAATGCATTTTTTTATGAAACCATTAGTATGTGTTGTGCATGCACGCATTTCCTTCTTCATTTCTCTGTGTACAATAAGCAAGCTCCTTTAACCAGTGCCTACTAGTTATTATTATAAGGACCTTTATTTATATACGTACATATTATGTGAAATGTGAAGGGCTTCTGCCTACATCTTATACTAACAAGTTCATGATCATGTGACGATCGGCAGTAAGCCGTTGGGTCCAAAGTCTCTTTGAGCACTTCTGCTCCTTTTTTCCAGCCAACTCTGTTGTTTCAGTTTTCACGCAAAATGTCAAGTGCTTGTACGAAGTTGCATTATGGAATATTTTGTAGCAGATTGTGATATTTGTCAATGTTAAATACTTTCAATATTCCAGAGCCCTATAAGATGTCTGTCTACCTATTCTACACATGTATTAGATAGTCTTGTCTGTCTTTGCTGCTTCAAGGACACTCAACTGCTCACTGGACTTGCTTTAACGTGCCTTTGCTCCTTCACATGGCCACTATCTATAAACAAACATTTTGTAAGAAGCGATATTCTGGACAAATAGGGTGAGACTGAAGACGATAAAGGAAAAACTACAGGCAGTAACATATTTCATAGTTATCTCTCTTTTTTAGGTAATGTATTTTATAGTCTGATTCTGATTTGTAGTATATATAGTGTAATGCAATGTAATATACGGGTTTGAGTCTCAGACAGCATCGAAAAATGCTCACTCTCTCTATCCCATATATACAATACGTGATTGTAGTGCAGAAGGCTTTTTCAAGTTGCATACACACACAAGATATATATATATGTACAGACATGTAGTGGGCTTGAAGAAGAAGAAACACCCGGAAAAGACATTTCGTTTTATGAATGTGCTCTATGAATTTAATGATTGCCATTTCCACAAACAATACGAAGAGAGAAAGAAGAAAAATAAGTCAGGAGAAAACTCCTGAATCAGTTACGGGAGCTTTATTGCGATGGGCTTGTTTCTTGCCTTGGAATTGTATTGTATTTTATCAAAGTGACGCACAAGTTTCTAAGGTAGTCTGCCAGTTTATAATAATATGGCCTTTTAATTGCCACCTATTGGCTACTGAATTAAGAGATCAGATTTCCCTTTTCCCCGCATTCCTATACAATTCAACAGTATCATTGGCCATCGGATAAATTGTAACAAACACTTTGTATTTAGTATGGGAAGGGCCCTGTCTGATTGCATTCTTTCTTACTGCATGCTTGTATGTATCGCTCTTAGATCGATTTTAATTGATTTCCCCAGTTTCTTCCTGATATTAGTTAATAGTAGTCTAGTTGAGTAGCAGTTAGTTCTTCGTATTGGACAGGACAGACAAATACAATAATTGATATTTAATTTATTCTATTTAGGGCGGTGCAACAATCGTATGGAATTTATTTGTTATATAACGGGGGATTCCATAACACATTAGTATCAATACATATCGTATAGTAGTTATGTATACACATTTTAGCATTATTATTATTATTATTATACAGTAATAATTACGACAGAAATGAATATGGCTCCATCCCGACCAGTTTCACCCACGGGAAATTAAGCTACCAGAGTAGCAACCCTTGGACCTTAGTCATCCCACAGTCGTGCAAACATTTAGCGTAATATAAAATAGACCTTCAACAACAAAGAGTCTATTCATACTCGCTGAGCACTATTGCAACAGTTTAAATATGACAAAATTTTCAATTTAACGTTCAAAAAAATGCAATTTTGAATTTAACTGATTTTTAAACTATTGCTGCCTCGTGAATGAATAGGTTCTTTGTTTTTTGGACGCCTAATTCATACTAAGCTAATTTTTTGGCGAAATTTTAGCATGACTACGATCCAACGCGGTTATTAGGCTCTGGTAGCTTACTGCCCAACTGATGAAATTCACCGGAATGGAGATCCTGAATTCTTATATTATACCATACATTATTTTTTAATACATTATTACTTACAGTAGTAATAGTAAGTACGTATAATATTTAGATACATATATTTATTATTAATGGTAGGCATTTATTCATACATATTTTAATCCATATTCCAATTACTTCTTCTGTGGTACATTAATTATTAGCTGCCTTTACCGCAGTTTTTTCGTATCAATATCTGTCTCTTGTGCTGCACCCCTTTTATTTACTTTCATACTTAATTAAAGAACATTATATTGGCGTATTGTAATTGTAGCACATTTATTATGCTTGACAATTTAAATTAGTCTTACAATAAGGAACAAAGTAAACATTATTTTATTAAATATTAAATCGTATTATATAAGTAGCACATGGATGGAAAGAAAGAGAGAAAATCTCATAATGACATTTAGTTTATATATTTTTAAGGGGCAGGTATTTAAATAACTTGCATTATCTTTACACACACATAAAGATACAATATACAGTTATTATTCTTCTTCTAAATACGTTGTGCTAACCCTCTGAGCCGAATTTTTGACCATTTTATTCATTTCATAATTATATGTACAATAGATATTTCAAATTGAGATCATCATCATACAATATATTTTATTGGCATTGTGAATTAAAAAATTTGGAGTAGTTGGACAGGAGAATTGTCTGGTCTGACCGATTGGATTTCTTTACAACAATATTCGGTATGGAAATTGTAATTTTTCCATCTGTTCTGTCTCTAATATTACACAGGTAAGTATATCCTTTTTTGCTCTGCGCTGCTTCAGAGGATGAGAGTACTTACTCTATACTGTATTGTATGTAGTATTTAGTATATAATTGTTTTATGAATTCGTGGCCTTGTGGAATGTACAATTGTAGTATGGATTGTGGGGAAGGGGAGGGGATCGAGACATGGCTTTCCTTATATTTATCGTAAATTGCATTGCAGTAGTATAGATTGAATTTTAGTAGTAGAACTTGTGGAAGTACATAAGTGAGTATGAATGTATGTAGGCAGTTAGGTAACATCGTTTGTCTAATCATTCACTTGTATGCATTGGCTCGCATCACTTTGTTTGTTATTTCGCAGCAGCAGCCCTAACAACCGTACAGTGGCCGTAACTGAGAGGCTGACTTTGCAGATATAAGAGAGACGTGTGTTCGAAGTGAATGCGATTGAATTGAGGTAGAGAGATAGACATAGATAGAGAGAGAGGGAGAGACGCAGCAGTTCAGTTGCTCACAATCAGATGAGATTGCTCCGTTTTCCGTAAGTATGATTGTGCAGATACTTTGTGGTCATTGTGCTAGGCTAGGTTATCTTAGCTTATGCCATGTCATAACACTTTACACAGTAATACAAATATTATTATGAGACGACATCAGACTCCTCTTCTTCTGCTCGACTTTCTTCTTCTCCTCCTTCCACTTGGCCCTCGCGTCCACAACAATTTCTATCCTCATTGTGAAACTTTTGCTGTCCACCCGCAGCATTATGCTTGTGGCACTCATGATGTATTGTTAGAATTTATAGTCAAGAGGTGGGGGTGCGGGGTGTTAGCGTTGGGTGGGAGCTACTGGTCGTAATAGAACAAGTGTGATAGGAAGATGTTCACATATTTTATTTTATCCCCCCAATCAGCTCGCAATCCGAATGCTTACTAATCATAAATAATATATGTGCATACACACACTGGTGCATATATACATACATTCCCCATATTATTATACGCTCAAGTGCTTATCCCTATGCTGTCAAGTCAAGTCATCCGATGCGTACATTTTCTAACGCGTGTGAAGGACTGCGTCTGGTCTTCATCGTGAAGGGGAGAGTGATCAGAATTGTCTTGTCGTTTTATATTTAAGGTGAATAGGTGAAGTCAGTCAGCTCTCTCACTCTCTCATCCGAGGTCTCCACAAGTTTGCTTTGTAATACGTCTCCTTGTGCATTGTGGGACATTTCTTTGCCTGTAAAAAAAACAGCACACAAAAAGAGAAACACAGAATCAGAAATTTGTCAGCATATAAATACATTACTTATATATATATAGTGCTACTATATAGAGACGGTAGCGATTTTCTTTCATGTGATTGTTATTATTTGGATGGTATTTCTAGTAAATTCCACGTGGTAATACGATATTATATGTTTTGTATGGACGAACATGAACATCATCTTGTTTCCTGTATGAACAATGATCAGAACGGAACACTAGACACTTCTCTAGTATATTCATCCGCTGGCCTCTTAACTCTCTCTCTCATTCTCTGAAGACAAGTCACTGGTCTCGTCAGAGTTCTCCTTGTGTGTTGTAGTAGCGGCGGGCATACGGATCCTAAGCTCTCTTAAAGGCATTGCAGAGCCAAAGAGATATTGGAAGAAAATGAGTGCGTTCATCGCTGCACAAAATACAAAATAGTCATTGAGGGCGGAAATGGTCAAGAATGACTCCCAGGCGGAATTGGACGTAGGAGAAAAAGAATGGTCCCATCAGAGTCGAATGGATAATGAGAGTGTGGGCAATCGACGAGCAAGAACAAGTACATGACGAGCACTGCAAGATACTTTGGATGTGGACAGACACACAGAAACACACACAGATCTAAGAATAGATATACATGTATGTATTCAGAGTGACCATAGCCCCGTTTCCTTCTTAGTGGTCGTGTGGTCGCTGTGCCCACTGTTTGTCTTGTGGCCGGGTGCACGATCAGTAGATGTACTAGGCGCACACAATTGTTTCTGTGTATAGAGGCGGCAGCAGTGGTGCTATAGAGATTACCTATACATACAACAGTGGTGGTGGTGGTGGTGGTGACCGGCAGCGGGTGAATGTGCACACACACACACACACGACCTGTATATATGTAGTAGGTGTACAGGAATCACAGATCCGGATCCAAAGACCCTTCTTCAACTTCAAAGACCGAACAGGCCATTGAGACTACACCACAACTTTTATTGTGCCTAGTCCTCTGTATGTCTTTCGATTAAGGAGAATTTATCTGCGCTGGGGGCCCCTAAAATGGAACTATTCCAAGCTGCCCTAACTCTCATTCCTCTTCATGTGAGCACATTCAACAAGACAAGCACTCAACTCTCTCTTTCTCTCTCTCTCTCTCTGTCTCTCTTGCACTCCCTGTCTGCTGACCAAAGCAAAGGAAACCATTTCAATATCACTATCATATCAGGTAGCTCTTCTCTTGCTCGGACTTCTCTTGTTCTTCTCTGTGTGTGTGTGTGTGTGGCCTCCACTCGTTTATCTGTATTCTGTATGTATGTACATGCTGGAGCACAGAACTAGAAGAAGTAGTAACCCAACACGGGCGTCTTGTCTTACATAGTTCTAATAATATGCCTTGTCTTTCCCCCGCGCTCTCCCTCTCTCTCTCTCGCTTTCTCTTCACAGTCCTCGATACTGTTCGTGGACTTTGTCTTCAGCAGCAGCAATTGTAAGCGCTTGTTTTCGTGGACGACTTGAAGAGCGAAGAGGAGAGCGTTCGCCTTCGACAAATTGAAAGTGACGCGACGCGACACACGATGAGAGGGAAAGTGCAGTTTGCGAATATATATATGTATGTGTGTGTGTGTGTGTGCATGTGTGTGTGCCCATAACTCCACACTTTAATTACGAGCACTTGACATAAAATAAAATACAATGCAATCGAATGGGAGAAGAAGAAAAGGAAGAGTGGCCTACCTGAGCCTGTGGGAAATTTATGTTTGTCCGAACTGTCCTGTGGTGAAGTTGTTGTGTTGGTCGAACGTTCATTAAATGAGTTTTCGGCGACTCAGGCTTACTCCCTTGTTTCAGCTGACGCAGAGCATAGATCTGCAACAAAGTCAAGTCCGGTTACGTACATACACATATATAATACATAGAGAAATGTATAGTGGCTTTTTTATTTCCACCTGTCACCCTACACCCCTCCATTGCTCCATTCACAGCACCAAAGACCTTTCTCCTATCTCTCTCTGCTGTGATGGTCTCTTTTCTATTATTATTATTATTATTATATGGGCTGGCACGTCCTTGCCTCATCTTAACTACTTAATGGCCTATATCACAACAAAAAGTCCATGGTGCACGTAAATGATTGTATTCTATTTCTTAGTGCAATCTCGGCCTTACCTGTTTATTGTGTCGTGTCCGAGGAGACAGGCTTTATTATGGCAATGGGTATATACATTAATTTCAATGGAATTTATTTATTACTCACCATATGCCTGGAGATGTAGACGGGTTTGTTGAGGATGACCCAAGTGACAGTTTCCCAGCAACCCGGATGAGTGGTGGAGCCTTCGTAGGTCATGTAGTAGTCAGTCTCGGGAAGTAAACCATGCAGAGAAATTGGTTCTACAGCGGCAGATTGATCTGTAAAGATAATAAATTACTGTCTCACAATATTAGACTCATTTTTATGTCCGTCGTGCTCTGACAAGTGCATTTTTCTACTTTCCTCCACAGAGATGAGCCAGAGAGACAAAGCGCCAGCGGTGTAGTTAATTTAAATCTGCTATGAAACAGGTAGTTGAAATGAGAGAAGAATTCGGGAAAGAAGACAGAGATTGCAGGCAGATAAATGAATAAAAGAAAAATGAGAGACGATAAAAAGAGAAAGTCATGTCAGCAGAGAGAAGATGAGGAATCTGTGGATTTTTCTCTCCATTAATTTATTTTTCATTCATTCGAAAAGTGAAGCGATAGTTTTTTTCAGATGGTGGCACTTCGTTAGTTCAGTATTCTACAGACAGTGATAACATAGGTGTTTGAGTGCATGCAGACGAATAGATAGAGGCATTAATGTGTGAGTTAATAGTAAGCATATGGGTTCATAGTTGGAAATATTTAAGAGCTAAGTAAGTAAGTAAAGTGACTAACAATAAGAGAGAAAGTTTTGGATTGACGTGTGATGTCTAAGGTAAAAGCTCTCTTCCCTTTCACCACTCTGCCATTTAAGCCTCAACTGACAGACAAGACAAGACAGAGGCCAGATGAAAAAGGAACTTTGAGCTCGCGACCGGGATTTCCGTTTCGACTCTCACCTCTCATCCTCTGTTTCCTTTCATCGAGAAAATGAAAGAGTACTGTGCCATAGAGAGGAAGCACAGCCAAAGACTCCGCTGCACACACACACACACACACAGTGAGAGAGCAGACCCCACATCATAACATATTCTTGAACTGACTCTCTTGTATGAAAGAATGGAGAAGCCTCACTTTCTCCTTCTTCTTTCCTTTTCTAGACGATTTCATCCACGGAGCATTTGCCACCTTTCTTCCTCAAGTGGAAATCCCAATTTCCTCTTACCTTCCTAAAGGAAACCAAGCTTGGCTCGAGCACAAAACGCGGAGAGCCTGTGGCTGCCAGCAAGTCTAGCACAAAATAAGCCCACCACCACAACCACCACCCAATTGAACCCAAAGTGCCGTGTACATAAACCTTCTTCTCCACACAGCATATAAAAGCCGCAGAAAATTTATAGCGTTTTTCCTTCTCTGACTTTGATATTTGATCTGAAGTGGATGTATGCGTGTGAGTGAGAAAAAAGACAAGAATTCCACTTCTCCTTCTCAACCACTTTCTCTCTCTCTCTCGGTCTCTGCCGGTCTGTACACATTGTACACGAATGGAAACACGTTTCGTTTTGTATGTAATGGCCATAGCATGTAAATATGTGTAGCGGTTGGAGAAAGTTCCTGTCGCTTTCACTCAACGGCAAAATTCGGACAAGTCAAGTCAAGCCTGCATGAGAAGAATGAACGGGAAGTTGTAAACTACCAGCTAAATGTTTTCTCCGTGTGCCAGGGAAAACAAGGGTTGCAATGGCATCTCTCTCCCATCATCATAGAAAACTCTCTCGTCCCTATATAAATAGTGCACGCAAGGACCACAGAGTCCCTCTTCCTCTCCCACTAATACACTCACTGGCTATATAGAAACAGAGTAGAGACATAGTATACATTGTGCTCACTAATAGGACCCAGTGTAACGTAATGGGATGTAAGGTAAGAAGAGTGAGTGAAAGTGAACCATTTACGACGGAGGAGCACCGAGAAGAGGGAAAGGGTCCGAAAGGAAAGTCGGTCGCCCTGATCTGTACAGTCAGGTCACGTCATCCACTAACCAAGGAAGCGTTTATCAATCCGCATATTGCACATGGACAAACAAGAGACAGGAAAGGCTGTTTTTTGGTGCTGTTTGCATCATGGCTCAAAGTAGCCCACAGAAGACCCACAAGAATCACACAGAGGCCACCGAGACACGACACGATGCCAGCCAGCCAGCCAGGCCACCCTAATGATTTCCCACACTTCACCTCCACTGAACACGTACACACTTGATTGAAACGACACACAATCTGCAGAGCCCATGTCGCCACGCTGAACATCACTTGAATGACAATACCATCAAAAATTCCTACTTCTATCTATCTCATCGCTGCCACGTCATGTCTCTCCGTCTCTCTCTCCAATTCTCCCTCTCTCCCACTCTCTACTCGCACGGCCATAGCCACCTTTACCTCTTAAACGTTCTCTTAAACAGTCTGCCACTACTTTTAAGATTACACCACAAATCTCTGTCTGTGGCCTCGTCACGACATGAGAACTTTTAGCCACAGCACTGCAAACAGCCTACTCACATTTACCACTGCGGTCATAAGTCACACATTTCCTTTTAGAGTTTTGAACCGTGGCACGGAGACGGACTTGGCTCGAACACCGCACTACACGTATAAATAGTGCACAGTGCTGGTTATTTGTCTGCTTGTTGAGCTACTGCATGCTTTCACCCCATTTGCAGCCTCCGCTCACTCACTCTCAGTTAAGCAGAGAAAAGGAACGCTCTGCATACGCACATAGGGATGTGGTTGATGCACAGAGGAAAACTTTCACCGCAACCAGCCACCTACACACTACATACTGTACTGGGAAATACAACGTGGGCGTGTATGCTGTGTATTTTCTCACAGTTCCCCTCTTTTATAGTTTATTGTACTTTTTAAGGTTACATCTCGAGAGAGAGAGAGAGTTTCAGCTTTGACTGATTATCTTTCATCGAGTCGAGCAGTCTCGCTTCTTGAGAATTTAGTTTATAGGAAGTGAGTGGACGCCAAGCCGCTGTTGGCATTAGTCCCGATCGGATCGACTAAGAGACAATCACTCTGTTTGCTTAATGTGACCACAGCGGAAGGAGGAGAGCAGCAGGAAGAAGAGAAGACAGTAATCGGCATCGGAACTACCTTCAGAATACTACAAGAAAGATAGTGAGGGATATTTATATATATCTTATATATATAAAGAGAGCTTCTGGTCATTTCGAGAGAGCTGAGGCACATTGAGATTGCAGTAAGTAGGTAGGGAAGCATGGTACAATTCAATTAGTGCTGTATGTAGGAGAATTAGAAAAGAGTGAACATGTACATCGTCATCTGTCTCACTGCTCACAGTCCCTCTTTTCTGCTCTTCTTCCGATTCTCTCAGCGACAACAATTTTCTACTTGCTTGGTGCATAGAGAGGTTTCGGTGGTCGCTGGATGCACAAGGGTCTCTCTCTCTGTTTCTATACACGTACCTACTACGTACTACTTACTACCTACAAAGTTAGAACGCATCAGGAAATCTTAACTCGGGAAATTGAGACAATTTAACGAGTGGTGTTAGCCGAATTACTTTCTTATCTGGAGGCAGGAGTTAGGCTGAGGAGTTGAGTCGACTCTTGTCTGTGTCTCATCTGACTTGTCTACTTGCACAATCGTCTACTCGTCCTCCTTCTGTTTGTACTTCAATTCACAGATTTGTCCTTATCGACCAAAAGTAACCAACTAACTGTAAGTATGTTATTTGTCGTTGTGCACAAATGAAACGTTTGAGAGAAGAGACACGGCCGTGGCGTTGGTCGACTGGCTCGCTGGCTAGCTCTCTCGCTCCGAGAAGGTGATTCGAGCGCTAATCCCCACCCTCTGTTCTCGCTAGTTGAATTAAATGTTTTTCTCCACAACTACGTACTTATATAGTTGTAGTGCGACCACCCCGCATCCTTTTCTACAGGATACACAGTAAATAATTAGAAGAGAAAGTCCATTCTCTCTGATCGATATAAGTGCACACTTTTCTAAGCGCCAATCGTTTCGAATTTCAAACGGAGAGAGATAGAGCCTTCCCATCGCATCTACGGAACTGTAAACTGCTTTCTCTGTGAATACCCATAGACCACTTACCACTTATATATTACATCCATCCACCCACCCACCACCACCAATTCCATTAAAGCCAACTCTCTGAAATGGAATCACGGATGACTCTGCAACACATACAATTCCATCCAGCAGCACTACTAAAACCAATAGTGGGAATGATTAATCCACAGAAGTCACAGAAAAACACGTTTCCTTCCATGGAAATAGTTTTCGTCCTCCGTGGAAACTATCTGATCTGGTTTTCTTGTCTTGTCTCAGCGCAATATTATGTTAAAATGACTGGAAACAGTATAAGTGTGTAACAGTGTGAGCATATATGCGATATAGGATGCTATGTGTGACTTTGGTCGTAGCTGCTGCTGCTGTAGCCCTGTGAAAACGACGACAAGAGAACAGAAGAACTCTGTGCTGATCTCTAATGCTTTTCATGTTATACTTACTACGAATATTCATACATGCTCCACTAAAACTGTATAGCCTATAAACTTGTATACATATGCACACATTGAGCAAATTTAGAACTAAGGTCACAAATAAAAGGAATGTCTTCCCTTCATCAATCATAATTTAAGGTCGTTTCACTCTTAAATCAAACTTAGTTACTTGCAATTAGTTAGAGAGAGAGAGAGAGTAAAAGAGTGAGAGTGAAGCGAGCGAGTAGTCATCCGAGCACAAATGGAAAAACTAGCAAACGACCATAGAGCAGAGGTGATCTATCATTATAAATTAGGATGTAGGAAATGCAGAGCTGAACTCACGTCGTCTATCTATATTACTAAACTACATGCACTTTACATAGAGAGCAGACAGGACACACACAGCACCACCACCACCACCACCACCCTCCGCTCTGCCTGCACTGCACACTACAGAACACAGAGAATTCATATGAATGACTGAATGGTTGAATGAATGGAGAGAGAGAGAACAGCAGTGAATAAAAGAAAATCTCTTTGAATGTTTAGCATATCGTGGTGACAGGAGTCTGTATAGTCTCCTCTTGCCTTTACGTACTTACTACTCCTACAACTACATACTACGAGTAGAAACGAGCTCAAGGAAGGAAGTACGGCTAAGTTACGAGTACAGCCATACTCTCTATCTTATTTATAAGGATGTGTATAGTACTGTATATATATATATATATATATATATATATATATATAGCTGATTATTGTGTAACAGGGGAAATACTATCACTACAAATGACTCCATGGACCAAACAGTGTTTTACTCATGTCCTCTTCCTGTTTGTGTCCTCATTCTGAAATACAAGTCAACGTGTTTATGTAGGAAGCTTTTTTTTGCTATCATTAACACCCGAAATTTGATTTTCGGGAAGCTGTGCTGTATGAAAAGTTATTCAGCTGGCGTAGTTTGTAAGATTGTTTACGGGAAGACAGTGAGTTTGTATGTGAGGATTTGTAGTATGCAGAAAAGAAGCATTGGGCTACTATATAGTACACGTGCTGAGGACTAGTAATTAATGTGAATTGTTGGCTACCCCGTTGGAATTTTGCGAGAGTCAAGTAAGTCAACGGAGTTCAAGTGAATTGAAGGCAGCCGTCTTCATTGCTAATAGCAGTGCTGTATAGAGATGTGTTCTTATATGCAGAGAGAGAGTGTGTGTTGACTTTGTGAGTATTAGTAGTAAAAGTAGTTGTAGCGTGAGTAGGTAATGCAACTTCATCAAATCACATCACACCACATCAACTCACTTCACTTAAGTTCTTGTCCTGATTGAATGAATAAGTTTTTCGCTTTTCAAGGACGACTCATCACTTCACTCTGGTCGGAAATTATAGGGAAAGTTTACAGAAACTTTCACTGACTCTATTAAATTAAAAAAGAACTAAAATCCAAAGAAAAGAATTTATCTTGATAAGAGTAAGAAGAGATTCTTGTTCTGCATCTTGAACACCGACACCAGAATCTTTGTGTGTATGCAGATCATTGGCTCTGTGTTTCTGACGTGGGGAGTAATTCTACAGACTCGGTCCGTTGAATCAGAGAAAGATGTTTTCAGATAGACAGCTTACTTACTCTCATCAGATGTATTTATTTGTATTTTTGATTCTAGGAGCTCCAATGTATTCGCGAGAGAGAATTCTAGACTGAAGAATTAATTAATTTGAGAGATTCTTCAGAGTATCTATTTGTGTGTGTGTGTATATACGTGTGTGTGCGTGTGTGCTTTCTTTTGAAGGCAGAGCGGCGGCGGGGGCAGAGCTAATAGAATCTTTTTCCTTACTCACTGTGAGTCAGTGAGAAAAAATAAACAGTGAGAGAAAAGGACTGGGGGACAACATGTGAGAAAGTTGAAGCCCAGCCAGCCGCTCTGCTTCTTTCACTTTGAGTGAGTGAAATTGACAAAATTTCACTTTTTCCTTTGTTATCAAATGCCGAGCGGAGAAATCTAACAATGTATACTGCTCATCTTGACAAATCCACAGAGACATCCTCTGAATTCACAATTTCATTACAGGAAGCCCGAGACCACACCGAAACCACCACCACCACCGCACCGCATCAAGACAAACCACATAGCATTAGCTGACACACCACCACCGGCGCCTACCCGCCGCCCTCTCCTTCCCTTCCACAAACGCACCCAACACGAACAACCACACACACACAGAAGTGTACACAAAACTCTGCCGATATCCTGCAAAACGGATCCCATCACTCTCACTGTCTCAGTCTTTCACTCGTTATCCTTCCGCTATCCACCCACAGATAAAGGCGCACCAACCGTGACAGTCCCTATTCCCTGTGTACACTTCTGCCGGTCTCAGTCTGTGTCTGTGTAGTGGGACACTTTGGAATTTCATGGTCAAATTTACATAACCCTTTCTACACACAATAGTAGCAAGCCCTTAGGAAAAGTTTCAAACTATGTGCACATGTGGTTTGCACATACTACAGAGTAAATACACGGTGATTGTAGTTCCAAAGTTGCATACTTTCTGCAAATAGCTACTTAAGGGCATAGCGCACAGAATACAACAAAAATCAAACTGCAATTTTTAGGCACAGATCTGGAAGGTAGCGGAAAATCTCTGCAAAAAGTGTTATGCATATATTTTATTATCAAAAATTATTTTTAAAAGGATTGCATGTAGATCCTAACATAGAATCCAACATTTGAAAATTGCAAATGCATCTAAAATCTATTATGTGAAACGTACCCTAGTTTCAAATTTGATTTTGGTCACACCGGAAGCTGCAAGTTCTAACATGATATTTGGTGTTAACAGCACATTTTATCACTGATGTGCAGCACTGAATGCATACTTCAAACTGTGTATCAAATAATAAATGCATCTTCCCTTAAAATAAAAATTCAGTGTTTTCTTTTTTTAAAAGCATTCACAGGAAACAATTGTTTTTAAAGGTGTGATATTGGAATTGGAATGAAGATTAAGCACACTGCTTACTTGTACAAATATATTATATATTATACCACATTTTATTATGTAGTCTAATAAAAAGGCTAGTTAATAACATTGGAGTAGCATTAAAGGGCCTCTTAATATACATGATAAATACTTGCAGCTATCTAAAGTACTTGAGTAAAGAGCTGTTAAAAATACACACATTCCTTCATTCTGTAAACTAGACTGCAAATAATAAGAAGCGACAGGAAAGTCTAGAGACTCAATTTCCCTTTGCACTTACTATAATACGATAGATACATATAACTCCCACCCTTTACAGTAAGTAGTGCGAGATTGGGCCAAGAAGCAAGTCGCATGCTGTGTTCATGTAGCAGCAGCATTAAAGGAGTAGTAACTTTTTGTGGGGAGATGTTTGGTAGCTGCAGAAATAGGAAAGAGATATGAGGATGGGAGGAATGAAGACAATCTAACAGTCTGAGAGGACAATTGTCTCGCTATTTACTAAACTGGTCGGATTTTCCATGAGTGAGCGGTGAGATTGTATAGCTAAACTAATGACAACTGGCCTGTCGTGTCGACAACACAGTATAAATAGTGACGGCGGCGGCGGGGCCACATCCGATGGTGGAAATGGCGAAATCGCACGTTGCTCCCATCAGCAGCAGCAGCAGCGAACGCGGAGCAATCGACCAGAGCAGAAATGTAAGTAAGAGAGCGGAGAGACCTGGCCTTGTAAACAATATATTTATATATGAAGCAGACGAGTGACTAAGGATCTAAGTGAAAAGATCACGACCTGGCTTTTCCTCGGCCTTAGGTAGACACACAGAGAGAAAGAGAGAGAAAGTCACCGAATGTGAAGTAGTAACATAGGAGCAGAGCACAGAGTGAACCCGGAGAACTTTGTCAGATTTCTCAGCAGACAACAGCATCGAAGACACGACGACACGGCACTGCCACTATTTCACCTCTATATATCTATTTATGCTGTAGAATTATATACAGAGCTGTGTGAGTGAATGTGAGCCAAAGAGTTACAGCTCTGTCTACAAGTAGTAGTGCACCGTTTACTGCAGACACACATAGAAAGATACACATTACTACCTACATACATCAGTATGTATTACAGGAGTCACGGGGAAATGACTCGCTCCCGACTTATATGCCCAAATATATACAGTTACATATATAAGCAGTGCTAGTAGCAGTGAATATAGATGTGAGATAGAAAGTGTACGGATAGAGAGAAAGCTGGAGTAGAGAGCCAGAGAGAAAGCATGAGAATGTTAGTGTTGGTGATAGTTTGACCCAGAGTATCATTGAGGAATAATAGAAGTAGTCCGCCGGATATAAAATGAGAAATCTTGATCGTTTCTGCATAGAGTAGCAAACTCCATTTATTTTTTCGTTTCTTCGCTTCGCTCGCCGCCTCCCCCCTCCGTTGTCCTCGTGTTTTCTTTGCCGTTTGCCCCATTCACAGCCAGATAAGTACGACGAAGTCTTTATCGTGGCAATTTATCCCTCTGCCTTCTCATCGCATACATATTACTACACACTCTCAGCCATGTACACACAGTGCACACTCTCTCCCTGTACTACGAACATTGTAGGAATGGTGGTAGCAGTATATAGTCTACTATTATTATTACCACTACCTACTATATAACGGTATATGGTAGAGAGTGTGACTAAAATGCGTCCCCTCCATCTCCATAAATTCCATCAGAGAGCGACAATCGCAACTTGGCTTGATTTACACCGATCCTCAATTCTTCAGTCCTCAGCACCAATACCAATGGTAATAGCAACACAAAGTTAACTCACAATCAGTTCACTTCTATCGTGACTCTTTCTCTCTGTATAGGTGGCTGGCTGACGTGCACCCTCCCTGCGCTGTTTACCCTGATGTCTACACACACACACACACACACACACACACACACACACATTGTATAGCTACTTGTCATGAATGGAGAAGAGTGGAGCGATCCACACGCCACCACTATATTTACATGCAATGATATTCATTTCAGATGCTTAGCACATAGATTCGTCTACAACATCCATACAAATATTACCACACAGATATTACATTCTGTGACTTACATTCCATGTAATCATAGCATCATCGGCTTTAAAAGTACTTACATGTAGGAGGAGGAAGGTGAAATTGCTATCTGTGCACTCTATGACCTGACTCTTATGATCACTCACTCACTCTCTGCCACATATCTTCTCTATAGTATATATGTATATAGTACATATAGCATCGTCATCACCATCCATTTCTATATACAGTCTAATAAAATGTGTACCGTTCATTCTGAAGCTGCTCTCTCTCTCTTTCTGGCTCGCCACTTCACTTGACTGCTGCTCCACCGTGGCACATACCATCATGTTACATACGTATGTACATATATGTATATAAATCTGTGCTCTGCATAGCTCCGCATTCACTCACTCAGAAACCAATGCACACCCTCGAAATCTATTCAATCTGACGTTTAGTAGTTAAAATCATATGAACCATGCCATAAAGGTCCCACTTCTCAATAATAGTCCCACATTCACATTCCGAGATTAAAATTTGATACACTTTCGGTGCTCCTCCTTATCTAAAGGAGACTGCTCGATCGGAGCAGCCAGTTTGCTCAAAGTATTTATTAAATAACGACCTTCCTTTACTAAATGCACATATGCGAGCCACAGCAATACTCACAATATTAAGAATACCAGTTAGTATATACATTTAGTATCCACTTGGCCAGCCACTTATTTATTAGATATTTCGCTGATGTACTTATGTAAGTGGTGGAAGGAATGATGATTCAATGTTGGCCATAATGATATCACCCAATGCTTACATACAGACTGTGAGCCTTATGGGTAATTTCATTGATATTTTTAATAATTATATGAACACAGAGAGCAAAGATCAATGAATTTTATCCTTGTCTCGCTTAGAGAATCCATTTTGCATTCGGAATTGAATTGAATATCATTTCTTGAATTTCTCAAGATTGCTGCTGTTAGTGTTCTTGTCTGTTATCTGAATTGAAGGTGTGACGTGCACAGAACATGGTACATTTATATTGTTGCAGTTGGGATTGGTGAAAATCTGGAACAAAGTCACGACAAATACATTTAAGAAACAACGAGACCACAATGAATCGCGATAAAATGCAATAATTCTCAGTGGGACGTCTGCTGATAAAGCCACTCGGCAGTTAGTTTAAATGGCTTTATCAGTGAAGTAGTAGACCGGGAAAAATTGCCAGTTACGGCAGAGATATACGAAGGTGTTAAGAATAATTGGATTCGAACGTAACCGTATAACCTACTTAAACGAATACATTAACCGTGAGAGGCAAAGGTGGAGCCAAATTAAGTCCACTTACCATTGAGAAGTAGTTTTGCGCACTGTTAAAATTTTTTGCACCTTTTTCATTTCCACACTTATAAATACAATACAGAGGCAACAAGTATACATTCTTGTGTTTTCTGCTGAAATCCCTAAAATCTTATCATGAATACAATTATAATTGTTTTAATAGCTGTTTGTGTTGCCATTACTGTTTTAGTAGTAGTGTTCGCAATATTCATACGAGCATAATGTATACATATCTGGATTAGCACTTGAACTTTGCTAAGGGAATAGACAATAGAGTGAATGGTAATTACACGAGGGACGACCACACAATACACGACAGCACACCAGCACAGCAATTTATTAATGGACTATCCCGCCCTCCCCTATTATGTGTGTGTGTGTGTGTGTGTTTGTGTGTGGCAAGGACAGCCACTGAAAAGACACGTAGCTTCTGCCTCCTACCACAATGATACATTGAATACAACCAGCCTGTACTTATACACATTTTACTATTAGCCGGTGTATCTACCACAATCTATGATGTAGCTAGCCAACCGAAGATTTGATGGTGTTTGACGCACAACCGTTACTTTCTCCAGAATGCAAGACGCTTCACAGCAGCAGCTTTATTATTTTATTTCATCACCCGTCTTTCTATTCATGCTGTGTCTACATTCTCCACAGTCCCAAATAAGACGACAAATTTTAATACACTCCAAACATGTGCTATTAGATATTCTTTAAATTCTCGGCTAATTCCGAGACTTTCAATGGTTTCCACATCATCTCAATCTCGAATTCATCTGCTGCCAATCCAACCAATGGTTCCATAGAAAATTCTGGAAAATCTTGGAAATCAATTCAAAGGGCACTCCAGGGTCCACATTCTCACAGGAATTTCGAATGAAAAAAATCCTTTCTAATTTCTTATTTAAAAACTGAGGAATTTAAAAAGCAACTACAAAAATGTTCAACAATCGCAAAATTTATATGAAAAAAATATTGTTGAATTTGACCCTTGGGTCAGGTAATAAGTAGATACAGAACTATAGCTTTCAGAGAGGTTGTGTGTGTTCACTGCACACCTGATCTCCTGAGAGGCTATATCCTAATAATAATATAAGATCCCGTAGAATTTGTTGGCATTAATTTAGCGTGGAATTGTAAGACGTTTCCTCTGCCATTCATTCTCGTCGAGTGACTCTTGAGAGTGATATGGTGAGTGCACAGTTTCGTTTGTGTGGCAGTTGTTGTGGAATGTCGTGATGCTAGTAGCATCCCTTAGACACTGACTGAGTAGCAAAAGTATCCTGGTCCCAAGTCACAATCAATTGAACCGTAACAAGTCAACAGGAGACATACACAGAGCTAAAGAGAGAAAGAGAGAGCACATAGCTTCTGGAAACTTAGGTTCAACATTGAACTCTATTGAGCCATGAATTGATCTTGAATTTAGTTTGGCAAAGCTAAAGGGAGACTCAAGAGGGTACTTGGCCAACGTAGCCACCGCCTCTTGTGCATACAAGCTACTCTATGCATAGAGTAGTGCTTGGGCGCTATATCCGCTCTATGCACACGCACAGTGCAATGGAAGCGACCCCATGAATTATGGGGTGAAGAAGGAAATGGATTTGACTGCGACTGTGGAGTCGTCGTTTGAAGGCTCGAGTAGACGTTCCTTGAGTAGTCACTGAAGTTGTCCTCCACGTGTGTGTGGGTGTGGGTGTGGGTGTGCACTCGCAATCAGTCTTGGTTCACAATAAGGAGGATTTCTCCCCGGTGCTGCTGCAGCTTCCTCGTATCCATATAATAAGTACCTACACGGAAGAATACTTTCTCTTCGTACTACTACTACTACTACTACTGTGTGTACTTTGTAGCGGCTTTCGTTGCATTTGACATTATATTAAAGTACGTGGCATTGCACACACAGAGACCGAGACAAACTTTGTGCCAAAGTACGAGAAAGCTGAGTGAGTGTTTTGTAACTCGGAGAAGATGTTCTGTTCACGGACACAAAGTACCACAGACATTACATGTAGCAGCGTGCTAGTAGTACATAGTAGCTCTGTGTATACTCCTTATGGGTGGCTACTCCCAAAAAGTATCTATGTACACACATACTAGTACTCTCTCACACACACAGTTACATATTACGTGTGTGTGCCCCTATGTACTGTGTGTGTAGCATGCATTGGAAAGTAGACGGTTGATAGTACGGGAGAATGAGTGTGGAGGTAGAAGGAGAGAGAAAATCGTGGAATGGAGTGAGAGAGAGAGAGAGAGGACGAGGAGAAAGTCAATGGAGTCTCCGTACGACTACATGTGTACTTAAGATTAGAGTCGTCTGCATTCTTTCTTGTATTCAGGCAGACTGCTCGAAATTCCAAATATCAACGATAGCAATCAAGACGGAGATGGAAAGCCATAAATAGCCGAGTAGAGAGAGAGAGAGAGAGAGAGTAAAGTAAAGGCATTCATCTGCTCGACTGCTCAATGTCCTCAACGAGCCAAAGCCACGGAGACTCACTCTCAACTCACTCTCAGTCACTCTGAATGAAATTTAAAGGAAATGCTCCTCTCTAATGCTAAACAAGCTTTTACTTATATGAGCACTTTCTTCACCTATTGTGCTTTCTGACCTGAATTCTGTTCAATTGAATCTTTGTAGTCAGTCCAGTGCACCTCTTTCTCTCTCTCACTCTCTCTCTCCACTTTAACCACTATGCTTTCTCTCACTCACTCCCCGTACATATTTACACAGAGAGAGAGAGAGGAAGGCGCCACAGAGATTGTGAAGTTGCCAACCTCTTCACCCTTCTGCTCTCTGTACTGACTGCATCTCCTGTGCTCCTCTGTGTAATATTATTATGTAGCCACGAGCTATGTATTTACTACTGTCTAAAAAGCTAGTTAAATTCCTCGGTTCATTATCTGAGGACTGGATCTGCACTTTACCTCCGTACATACATACTAATGGTGAGTAAGTACACACACAGGGTAAATATGAACTACATGTACAGAGAGGGATCCCCTTGTGCCGTTCAAATGCACACACGTAATATGTATAGATAGATAGTATTGGGTAATAATGAAATGTTGTTGGTGGTGGAGAGGTGAGTGAGTGGCAGCCTTCGGCTCTCTCGTCTCTGTCTGTCTGTTGGTAGCAGCGTGGCTGTGTATTTCCACCGGAGCAAGAAAGAGGAGAAGCTGCCGTACATGATTGTGAGAAGGAAAGCACCTGTGACATATTGCGTTCCAAAATAATTATTCAAATTTTATTCCATAATTTACCACTTGAGAGCTACGACTCTCAATTGGAATGACTGACGGCGAGAGAGAGAGAGCCTCTCCTTTCCCCTCTCGCTCTCCTTTCAGCCGAAACTATCTGACTGACTAACTGTTGAAGTTTCCTGGGCCCATATTTCAACGAATGTATTTATTTACGTTACGCCTGCCATGATATCTTTGGCAAGAGCTACACGTTTCGTTAGAGGGGATAGCAAAATGTAGAGACAGAAGAGAGAAACTTTGAATCTGTACTAAATACATGCACAGACTGTTCTACTAAATACAAGGGGAAATACAAGTCTAAACAACGTGTGTCTAAATATTGGTAAATATATACAGAGAGGGAAATTAGTGTGGAGCAAGAGGTGAAAGTTGGCCAACAATTGTTTTCATATGCTTTCAGTTGTCAGTAAGAAAGTGAGAGAGCGGCTGCATGGGAGACTGACATATGTAGGCCGACTTCTGTCTACACAACTGACAGCCAACAACAACAACTACCTAGCCTCCCTTTAACTCTCTCTCTCTCCCTCTCTCTCTACTTCTGTGTATACATGTTTAAAACATTTTCAAAGTAACGAGCCTTGTCTACTTATTCTCTGTGCTGGTATTGCAAATAATGTACAGGGACGTTGTAAAGTATTACAAGTTGTGCACAGCGCCATGCTTACATATATAAATATATACGAGTATATAAAAGGAATATAAAGTTACTATCTATTTATTTAGCTGTGATGATGAAGACTGTGGATAATTGCTGAAAGTTCAGCTGTTTAATGACCCGACTGCTGTACAGTGTGCATGACCGATGAATGACTCCCTAACTGACTACGTATAGCTAATATTTAATAGATGCACACACGTACTTTCAATGCACTAACTTTGTTCCGTGGGAAATGGAAGTTTTATGCGAAGGCAGTTTGTTGTGACGACACAGATACTAGATCTCTCTCTCTCTCTCTCTGTGTATACATACTGCAGTATAAATTAATAGCTCACTTTTCCACTTGGTTTACATGCAGCCACAGACTGAGGCAGAGAGAGAGAGAGAGAAAGCAAGCTTTATGTTATTGTTGTAGCTACATGCAATGTACAGTTTTTATATTCGTTCTACTTACGCGTTAACATCAGCAGTCAAATGGATACCCACGGCATGGGGAGAGACACAGAGTCGTTGGAGCGCAAGGAAAAGAAGTAGACAGAGAAAGAGAGAGAGAGAGAGAGGCAAAGGAAAAGGCGAATGTAAGTATAACTAGATAAATAGTACACATCGCATCTTATCTGCTATTGTGTTTGCTCACTGCAGATTCTGTTCGTACAGTAGACATGTAGCTACAATGTATGTACATATTACATAGGAGTACTTGTGTGTATGTATATGTTATGCATGTATGTGTTTGCTCTTTGCTCAGCGTTATAATGCTGTTTCCCCCGATAAACTTCCTCTTCATCATCCAACCATACATAACTGCAGTGAACAAAAGCAAGAAATATCCGACATTCTATCAACAATATCAAGACAAGCCAAGACAACACAATGAACCACTTGGCTGCTTCCCTCACCCGACTACTACTATTTATACATACGAGTATATGTTAGGACATAGTAAATGCATTGCACACACATAGGAGAAGATTCCTACTACAAAGTACAAGATTATAGTATCGTCTGAGAATAGTATAAACAAATAATCGTGTCTCTTGCTTTGCTTTTGACTACGGGGCATTGCGAACGCTTAGTGATTGCAAGCCATGAGGTGCTATATGGGGAATATAGAAAAGTACGTTGTGGCCACCTTGCCTGTGTATGTATTTACTGTGTTGGCAGTGGCGGTGGTAGGGATGGGAAGAAGAAAAGAGAGAAGCACATTTCTCCATAAGGGTTTTCTTTGCCCCATCACCGAATGAATGATTTGATAATCTTTATCTCATCCTCAGTTAAGTTTTGCCTCCCAGCTACGCACATACTTTGAAAGTAACACGTTCAATTCTTCTCCTGAAGATGCTTTTCTCATTTTGTTTTCCATCCCTTTTCTCTTCTCTATAGATTTGACTACGTTCCGCTCCGCTCTGCTCGACAGGGCTAATGGAAAGCTTACTCAATAGTCAGTCAAGGAAATATGACAGTCTATAAATATAAAAATACAGAGCAGCCAGACAGCCAATTGTATTTTAGCTGGCCACTTAATAAAATGCCTAGGAAATTTCTCAAGAACTGCATATTAGCTAGCAACATAATACATGTGAACAAATATGTAACAGAAAACATGTGTAAATGCACGCTAAAATATTTTGTGTGAAGAATTATTTAAAAAATTCTCCTGTGCATGGTTGCATGGAAAGTGAAAACAAATGCTTTCGCATTGAATTTAGTTCAATGATTTTTCTAAACGACTTGAATTGCACTTTTAGTTTGTTCTTTGATGTCAGCATTTTTAAAACTATGAAAAAGGCACAGGATGTCTGCATACAATGTTAGATAGCTTAATCAAAGGAGAAAAAATTTCTATACACATATTGGGATTATAGTAGGTATTTAATGGAACGTTTACTAATTTCTCTGCTCTTTCCTAAGAGCAGGTACATTATTTAGAAATAGTTGACAACAGCAAGAAATAGACGAGGTGTTATGCTGACTACCTGAATTTTCTGAATGACTGCAACATATTGCGCCAAGTAGGGAGATCGTGGTGGCTGGAGAAAAAGAGTGAGAGAGAGAGAGAGACCTGCCGATTGAAATCCAAGCATAAAGGAAATAAAAGTGCAATGCTTTGGTTTCCAGACGTCGTATAGAGAGATTGTGAGTATCCGCCTATTTATATTTATAGTAAGAAGATGTTCATTCTGCTCATGTGGATGCACTGGCAGAATTACTGTTTGTAGTAAGCGGATCAACATCACATACAAAAAATACATTCGTTCGTCTTCCGATGGTGTCAGCTCAGATTTTCCCTTTTAACTCCTTCCTTTTAAACATTAGAGTTACACTCGGTTCGTTGTCAGACTCCGTCTCTCTCTCTCTCTCTCTTTGGTATTTATATGCAATGTGTTTACTATTGTAGTCTGTGTACGACTATTGTATGTCTTTCTCATCTCTGCACAGCTTTACTGTTCTTCTCCACTTGTGTACTATTGGTGGTGGTGCTGCAACAACGTATTTCCCTTCACATTGGTCTTTGCATATGAATACAATTCATGTATCTGTGCTGTGTGCCAACACACAGAAATATATATTCATAGCTGCATTTAGAATATCGTAGAAATGCAGATGAAAGTAGTCTGCATAAAAAACACGTGTACACATCAAAGGAAAACCACGAGCATTTTTCATGTAAAATACTTCTGTTCCACAGACCAAATGCTATCTAAGCTTATATGCAAGGATAAATATTATTGTCAGTGGTAGTAGGACCTTTCGTAAAAATAAATATCTGCTGCATTCAATGACAAATATTGCTGACTGTGGTGAAAATCTCGAGTGGAGCCACAGTAGCAACAAAAAGGCTACTCCATCTCAACTGACTCATTGTCATGTCCCTGCACACAGTGTTCTGTCTTGTGAGAGTGAGAAGGGGGAACTGCCGCCAACCTGACGTACTAAATGAGCCATTCATTTATTATTATATACATGTGTAGTCTACTATGTAGGTTATATTTACATGCTACTTAGCTTTTCTCATGAATTTATCTATTTATTATGTTACACTACTTATATGTAACTGTTCATATGTGTGTATACATATACTTTGCTACTACAAGAGGTCTGCAACAGTTTAAAGTTTACTTGTGTGTTTGTGTGCACAGCGTATTTAAATTTAGAGGGCGAGAGGATGGAGACATTAGTCTGTTGAAAATAAATAGAAGAAGAATATGCAATTTTCGAGTCACAGACAAAAGAAGACATCCACTTACACAGTTGCAATGTATACTGTGGCAGGGAAGCAGTCAAGTGACCGTATAGACAATGTATCCATGGCCGAGAGAAAAGTAGTTGGTGGAAAAGAAATGAACGCGTCGAGTAGAGAAGAGGGAAAAGTAGAAGAAGAAGAACCAGAGAGAAGATACAAATTAGAAGTCATTCTATCATAAAAGATTCAGTTCTCTATTCGTCGGCTATTTGCAGAATGGGAGACATTCCAACATTTCCATGGATAATTCGAGTACGGCGCCTTCTTTATGAGATTTGGAAACGGGGGCTATTCAACTTGATGGCCACTGTCTGTCTGCATGTGGGCGACTTACTGAGAGAGGGGGAAACGACTTGCATGACTCATACAATTGCCCAAACACTCCTATTTCCACTTAGCCTACCAACTACCACTTGTACTCTGTGCTCCACACACATTACGATACATTCCAAGCTGCTAACTTAAATCTGATGTCTTGAATTAGGATGGACAGGTACACGGGCCATAAATAAGTAGACCGATTCCCTCCTCGTTTTCTGTAGCGACGACAAACAACGGCCATCAATCACTACAACATACAATAAATACTACAGACACAGAGATGCTACATTTTCCTTCTGAATTCTCCCCCACAACAATTTCCCCGTATACTTTCTACATACAACGCTGTGCTGTAAGTGCTTCAAAATTCTATTTAGCAGAAATGTGTCAAAAGAGAGCGGATTTTCTTTTGATTATTTGTGTCCATCCACCGTGCACGTTTTTTTTTCTTCAAAAAAACATGGTTTTTTATTGGCTGCCATTACTTTGCATTGGCTAGCTGCCATGTAGTAGCAGCAGCAGTATGAGACCCCAACTGGGCTAAAATGCAACTTGTACATTATGAGCTGGTAGTATGGTGAACTGTGAGCAGACAGTGTATTTGGAATGTGCAGTGAGGCTGAAAGCTATGGCTAATCACCCTCGTATGCGGAAATGATGTTGGGGAGAGTGATAGACGAGCTCTTTGCTTTTAAGATGAAATAAAAACAACAAACAGTCAGTTCGCAGGAATGAAGTCGAAAGTCAAATGAACTGAAGTGAAGAATATTTTACATAGAGAGTAAAGCAGAAGAAAGCACAGCTTTCTCTGTGTGAGCAGTCGACAAAGAAAAAACAAAGAGTGAACCGAGTCTCTGAGAGAGAGAGAATTGTAGGAGACTAAGAGAGCGATTTACATCTTCATTCTCGTTCTTTTCCTCTTTGCTTCTCTCTGACATTCTCATTTACAGATATCGTGCTTAATATCTTGTCTGGCTGTAATCTAGTTGGCCGCGCTCAGCCAGTCTCTCTGTGTGCACTGTGTGAGAGAGAAGCCACCTCCTGCTCCTGCACTCATCCTCTCATTCCTCTCCACTCCACTAACTCCAATGAAACCGAAAAACATTATTTTACGCCAGTCGAGAGAGAGCCTCTCTCTCGATTTCTCTACTTAACACTCATTATGCCACACAGTCATATTGTCAACGCTAACTGTCATGCCATCAAGTCACACACTGAACACAAAGAGACACCAATAAAAAAAGAATGGAATGCTGGAATTGCACACCTCTTCAGCAGCAGCTCTTGATTTTTTTGCACACAATGCTCGTTATTAGAATGTTCAGTGTGGCAGGCGTTAAGGGCAAGCATACAGGGGTAATGTATGCATAAGTGTGCTTTTATGTATGCATGAGTGTAGTTTTTGTGTAGAGACGCCTCCCAGTGAAACTATTTGCATTACAAATCGACGGGTAGTTGTTTCTGTCCAAGTGAATGGCAACGGGAGCGCTCTTTTACTCGATTATGTATTGTATTATGGATATTTCTAATGATCTTCCGCTACGAGTGGTTTTGCAGTCGTTCACTGTCTCTGTGTCTGTGTAGGAGAATTGTAGAAAAGAGGACATTGTGCACTTACTGCGAAATTTGATGTGGTTCAAAACACTTGTTAGGATACGGAGCTGGGGATTCGGTGGCTTTGTCAGATCGTCATCCTGGAAAAATCAAAAGCACATTAGGAGTCAGTCATTCCTGCCTAAGTGAGAGAGAAGATAAGAATGGGGATGGGATCTTTTCTGGCCAACAACAGAGATGCCTGCTCGCTATAAAATTGCATGTTGGAGGGAAGGAGGGTGATCTTTCACTCCAGACATTGCAGTCCCACAAGGATAAAGCAGAAAACAGTTCGGAGTGAAAATTATTTCTTATAAAATCACGAATTCTGTTCAGCGGGGCCTAATTATAATTCATTGCCAGATAATCATTGTCTTTAAAATGTCTGCTAGATCCCCAATTATTTAGGAAGTTCACAATCAGAAGAGTATGCAGAATGTTCTAATTTTTAAGAATTTTATTACATATTTAAAAATGCCTACAGAACAAAGATGTTTCAGTTTGGATAGAAATTTTCATACTTTTGACTAAGATTTAAGTATTTTAAACTATTAAAAGTATAACAGGTGGAATCTAAGTAAAATACTTAGAAAATCTACCACCAATTCTGGTAGTTTAAATCAATTTCTTGCAATGAACTCATTGTCATTTGTATCTATAAATGGGGACTTAATGTCCGCGCTCAGTTTCATCCACCTGATTATATTTGTAGCAATAAAGGTATACTTGTTAGTTATGATTTTCTCTCCTAGCAATATACATAGACAGGTTTTAGTGCACACGACTAACTCGAAAAACGAATCCTCATCTACATACATTACGTAAGAGGAAAACGGGCATATCTTCCTTATATTTATTACATTGATATTATTCTGCCTTTGCTGCCAGTAAACAAGCTTTCGTTGTTTCTAATGTCGGGGAAGAACGTGAAGAAGGGAAAATCCAACAAATGATAATTGGTTTAATTAACATCGTAGGGCACAGGCTACTAATAACATTCACAGCAACAATCCTTTGACGACTTCCTGTGTACACATTCTTGAAAAGAAAGAGACTGACAATGAGAGTATACAAAGCTACAATCCATCTCACGAATTGACTGTACTCACAGAACGGTAGTACTAAAATATGTGTATTAAGTACTCGTAATATTATAAATTTAAAAATTGACATTAGGGTCTTAATCGCATTTGTAACAGGATCTTTTTGTTACTTTTAACTCACTATTATTTACAGTTAACTTTCAATTGTAATTAAATACTTTTCAGTATTTACTTTTTGTGGTACTGGCTGACTACCTCTACATAAATTTTTACCTGAAAAATAACATAAAATATAATCATCCCTGGATGCGGTATTCACAAGCCTCATTGATAGAACATTACCAAAGTTGTCTATGCTATTAATATCGAGTTCATTTCCATGGGACAAAATTCCTTGACAAAAAATTACCAACTGACAGATTGGTGATTCAGTAAAATTAAAACTATATAACCAAACTAGGCAAATAAACAAGTAAGTGCAAAGGAGCAGAGGGGGGTGGGACGAAGAAGAACCGTCTAAAAACATTTATCTGTCATATAATAACGGTTTGGTTTTCCTGTGAGAAAGTAATAATAATGTTAAGTAGCTTTGAGAAGAAGAACTAGAAGGGGGAGAGAACTCACGGATACTCGAATCATGATCGACACGGCAATAACTCCATTTGGCTTGAGTTGTGCATCGGACAAGTTTGCGTACAACTCGACGTTGAATCCATAAAGCTGCAGCTGTAAAAACAATAACGTTGAATTTCATTTACAAGTTTGAACGATGAGAATAATGTGATGTGAAGCGAGTGAAGTGGAGCGACACACAGAAAGTCAACTCAAGTAAAAGTTAAGTGAAGACACTTTGCTGTGCTCGCGAATTGGCACACACGGATGAATGGATTGGCTTGGTTTTTCGTCGAGCTTCTCCCAAACCGGTCGTCGTCGTCAAGTCAAGTCGGTCATGGGTCGGTGGGTCGGGCGGCATTCGGACGAAATGTCTCTGATGGCCATGGATCGCATCAGACTTGTTTAAGCCACTATTACCGAAAGTTATGATGTGATAGCGGTCCGTGTGCATCATCTGAGCCATGACATGAGTTCTGGCTCCCTGTGTCCCTCCATCCACACCCCACGTACGTATTTATATAGCAGGCAGTCTGTGTAGCCAAACACATGATCGGAACATGGAAACGGTACTATGGGAGCATTCACCGGAATTTATTTCGAAAATATGAACTGGTGAGTTTCTGCCGTCTCGGGAGAGCACCTCGATTTAATTTAGTGGAAAATTCTGAGCTCCTCAACGTGTTTATCGAGGGAGAGTCTCCTCTCCGTCTCCATTCCTCATTCTGTCTGTCTCTCGCTCGCCAATTGTCCGCCACACACTTCCATTCCTCTCTTTTGTGCATTGTGTGATCCGTGTGTGCCCACACACAGGGAAAGGTGGGTGAAAGCATACGACGACATTATAAGGACAGTCAGTCTACTTCTTACCTCGGCTGGGAAAGCGATGCCCTGGACCAGATGCTCGGATCCAACCATGTCCTCAGGTCCATAATGAATGTACAACTCTTCGAATTGATATCTGTACGTCAAAGGTCCTCCTGAAATATTGACTCGGTGACTTCCCTTCTCAGCCGTGAAAACCACCGTCTGCCCAGTATTCCGCAAAGTCCCGCTGATCTGCGTACACAGAAAATAAACTTTCCATTCAATTTCCCTACTCTCTAATGCAATGCATACAAAAACATGAAAATATTTTATCAGCCCTACGCCTCTTCCTCCCCAATACATCCAACACACAAAAAGATCCTCCTCTCCTAAGTCGTTTTTTATGAAATTATTTACAAAAACTTATTATGTACGATATGTATTACGTATCGGTATTCCGCCCCCCTCCCTCTCTGTGTGTTTACCTTAAGTTATTCAAGTAAAGAGAAAAATAGTCTTCTTTCAGATCTTGACTGTACAAGTGAAAGCAGCAAGCCCACAACCAGGAAAAGAAAATACCATTTCCCATCATCAATGGAGCATCAGCTTTGAGTATTAACTACGCGTACATACACATTTACGTGCTATCTCCTCCGCTGTAAGAATTCTTGTATTTACTTAAGCGTTTTTTTTTGAAAAATTGCTTACTGTAAATATGTACTTACAATTAGATGAATACCTTAGGCATTTCACATAGTAAATGCTCTTAGTAGTAAGAAAGAGTGGAGCGCTTAGGTGTACAACATTTCTTTGCAGGAGTTTATGATTTTTCCTGAGCTGCTCGTGTAGAAGCAGGCATATCGCATATATTATATGCATGCGTCTAATGCTAATAAATAACTACGAAGGGATTAGTTTAGGGGAATATTCGTGCAGGAATACCTTGGCAAATGTTATTCAAGCAGAGAGAGAGAGAGAGAAGAGTCAGGAAGGAGCAGTTGTCAAAGAGTCGAGAGGATGGATGGTGGGCGTGGGATTTGTTGAGACGAATATTAGGACGATGATTGCATAAGTGGAGCACAATGAATAGAAAATGAGATAAGGCCAGCCAACCGCTAATGTAATGGAAAGCAAAGGAAAGCAGAGCGTCGCATGTCATCTAATAAATACTCAGCATATAAGGTATACGATATAACATAGGAACTGCTACAGCGTACTAAAGCCACCTTCCCAGCCAACGTGTACAAATAATATTATGATGTCCTGTACTCTGGTAGATTAGGAATGTTAAATATTTGTCTGACTACTTTATATATAGAGGTATACTTCTGCTATCAGGCTACAAACTGTATTTACCTGCACAAAATCTCATTACCACAAAATGTTGAGCCAAGCTATACGACAAATGTAAATACCTCCCCACTCCTACACAATTATATCTCCATAATATCTGCTATTCTCCTCCCCTGTCCTTCCCCCATACTTAATTGTGTTTGCAAAATATGAAAATGGCCCATGGGCTTCTGTACAAAGAAAGAAAAATGGAATTTGATAATTGCGGATAAATTGTAGCTGTCGAATTACGTGGAAAAAGGGAACAGTGAATAATATTGCGATGGTTGATAGGAAAATTGAATCGACCTCGACCTGAGCTGACATGGGAATGAGTGGTGACGGAGCTGCATCTCGAGGAAAAGAATGCAGCAGTGGGTGAAAGTCGCAAGCGTTTTTATGTGTAAAACTATAGAGCCAGATAGAGAAGACAAAGACAGAGATAAGAAAGGTGGAAGTGTATCTGTCGGAGCAGTAGATCGAACAGTGAATGAAAGGACGACGGCAAAGACTAAAGACACAATGTATGGAGATGTTTACAATGTAGGAAGGTTCAAGCAGAGAAATGTACAGATGTATTGGTGTTGATGTGATGTAATAGGGAACGGTCGTTGTTGGTTGGGCACGAGACTCTCTTCTTAACCATTGTGTACTTATGAACATGCAGTAAGTCTGTGAGTACAAAGTACACGGTGATATACTGTTGCAGAGTCTGTACTATTTTGGTCTCTGGATTGAATTTGCTGGTCCGACTTGACTTAACTTGACTATATACGTGTGTGTACACATGTGTAAGTTGTTTTCTGTGTGTATTTATGTGTTTGTAGCAGTGAGAAGAGATAGGAGTGGCAGAGTGACGATAAGACCCGTCGTCCTCGCACAACCAACCAACGAAATAGGACAACAAGACTCTCTCGCTCTGACAAACATCTTTTTCTCTCTCTCTCTCGATCGCTTTCCCACTCACATAACGTCTCCGGCTCTCTCTCTCTCTTTCTCTGTGTACATACTTACTAGTTGTAGTACTAGGTGGGCTGTATGGCGGGGAATGTGTCGTGCCTGTTTGCAAAGAGAGAGAGAGAGAGAGGCTATACATTTACTTGTTAGCAGGACGGCGCTATGTACATACAGTGTAATATAGTTAGCCGAATAGAGGGAGAGATAGAAATGGAGATACTACCAGTAAGACATACATAAGTAGACTGAGTGGGAGCAAGAGAGAGAGAGAGAGAGAGAGAGAACTCTGTTCCGAGTTGTTCGTGTGTTGTCTGTAATTCACTTTCCGATAAAGAAGTAAAGAGTCGAATCGAAATCCGCACCGTCTGTTTGGACTTAGTCACACATTCTTTTGTGTAGCGTATCGGGATGGGGAGGAGGAGGACGAGAGAGAAAAAAGGAAAAATTCACGAGATATTCCTTTAACAGGCTCTAAACGAGACCGAGTTAGTAGTTCCCATGGGATATTTTGTTTTCGACTACTTGAGGGACTTTGACACTTTCTCCGTCTCCCCAGCAGACCCATCCACCACACCACTGCAAATAAAGAGTAATTGTAAATCCACAAAGAGAACCTGTCTCTTCACTTACCACCACCCAGCGCAACACACACACACACACACACAACTTCCTTACACAATCAGCCCCAATGTACATACGTGCTAAATAGGTGGAAGAAGAAGAAGAAGCCGTGCCTGTCCTTGTCCTCTCCTTGTGCTTGCCTTATAAATACTCTATATACTATTATACATCCATTAATGCGTATATGGTCGCACCGATAGGACACTATGCAGCACCACGGGGAATGTGACAGGGATGTGAACGGGGGCTCAATGTGAAAATTCACTGAAATGCTCCGCAGGTAAATAAATAAAGATATGGCTCCATTGATAAATTTTATTCTTGTAACCAGTTTTTCATATTCCTTCTTGTCACCACAATACAATTCATACGGCTTGACACTGATGTCCGAGTTTATTAGACCTAATGCTTCGTATTTGGAGGTGGTGACTGTTCTGATATGATGCCGGGATTTTTGAATTGTTTAATATTGCACCAGTAATATTTTAAGTAAGAAAATTACATTTGTAATGTTATTTCCTGCAAGAAAATCGTGGGAAAAGAACTTAATTGTCCAAATACTAAATGTAACTCGTGACTACATAATGCGAAATTTCTAAGCTAGTATATTTGGCAAGTTTGTAATTTATGATTATTGCATGTGTGTTAATCTGCTCATTGTTAAATACATAAAGACATTATTTCTATTGAACGATAAATTTATTGGTTTTTCACTACAAAGCATTTCATAGGGATTATTGCACCTTAATTTCATCAACAGTAAAACCATTATCACATTTCACGATTTGATATGAAAAAACGAGTATTTAAGAATTGTGGAGAGAGAATCGGGCTTTGGGAGCAGGCTGTGAACGTGTACATTCGCCACATGGGAAAACAATTGCCTGAATAAGCCCTTACTCTCTCACCTTTGCCTAGTAAATACAAAAGTGGAGTAAATAGGGAGATGGATTTCATTGAAGGAAATGGGTCTTGTCTCGACATCTGAAGTCTTTGTGTGTTTGCTCGATTGCTCTGTGTGTGTGACACAGAGCTTTCTCCATTCTTTTTCTCCGCTTTCCCGTCTTTTCTTTTCCCATTCTTTCTCTCTTTTCTTTTGGCTTTCTTGAACCGTGTGTATATCCATCGTCTAATAGCACTAGTCTCCTGTCTCCGTTTCTCTTCTTCCGACTGACTCGTCGTTGAAAAACAACCCTCAAGTTCCCCCTTAAATACTTCATCATACTGTGTGTGACTGTGCGCTTTGGGCCTTGCCACTAGTCACCACCAACCAACCAACCATCATCATACGCACACCACCACCACCACACCACCACCATTCTATACTCCCGTCTACAGAGAAAGTACTCTCATTCTCACATCTGACTTTTTCCTGTGTGTTGTCGTCGTCGGCCGACAATCTCGAACTTTGTCTCATTAGCCGCGATTTATGTACAGCTGGCCAAAAGGCTATGATGTATGTGCACAGAGAGAGAGAGAGAGAGGGATTTTGATAGGTAATTTAAAAGTTAGTCGTCCGTCCCTTGACTTGACTTTGTCTCTCTCGCCGGCAACACATAAACTCACCTTAGGGCTCATTTCCTGTCAAACACTTGAGGCTGTGTGCGAAATGATGGAAGAAACAAGGGAAAATCAACTAACAACCGTCAAACAACTCAACTTTGTCGTTGCTGTGTGCACACGGGTCTCTACTAATCTTCCCGCATTCAGAGGACAGTCTCTTCTTCTCGACCACCAAATCGACGAAAAGGGATAAAAATAAAAGTGTTCAGCTTGGCAGAGCGAACGTATCTTTTCCAGATAGTCAAGTCTCAAACAACTATGCTTAATGTGGGGCCAACCAATTTCACAAGACGCAGCTTATGACATTATTATATGGAATTATCATAATACATAAATGAGTTAACACACCTATTCTCCTAAATTTTGTTCAATAATTTGTCTATACTAATGCCTGTGTATACTTCCCGTAATGATCATAGTCTTGTGAAATTTGTTGGCCCCGCATTAAGCATAGTTATTTGAGACTTGACTACCTGGTAAAGATAACTTCGTTCTGGGGAGCTGAACGCTTTTTATATTTTTTTAGCCCTTTCCTCGATTTGGTGGTGGAGAACAAGAGACTGTCCTCTGAATGCGGGCAGATTAGCACAACACCGTGCAGACACGAAGTGCATTAATATTTCGGTCGTTTCCTGTGCTTTTTACTACATTGCTACTAGTGAACATCGTGTCAGTGCAACGTACGGGAAGCGAATGCCACGACGAACAGACAAAACATCCAAGTCACTGACTCTCCCTTGCTCTATCCTCTGTTCACTCTCCGGCTCTCTTTGCAAGTAAATAGGGAAGGAAAAGTGGAAAAAATTCAATTCGTGTTGTTTATTGACAATTCCTTTGGATTCTCTCGTTTTCCAATCGACAAGTCAATAAATAGCGATAGCTGAATGGAATGAAGGACATTTCCGATGGGACTGACTCGACTGGTGCATTCACAGACACATGCAAAGACACGGACACAGGGAGTCAGAGTGAGGCAGAGAGACAGCAGACACCGTGTGAGTTTTCAATGAAATAAAAAAAACTCGCTCAAATTCTCCTTAACATGCAGTGTGAAATGTAAAGAGAACAAAAGGCTTTTAAATCAAATGGGGAAAGTTTCTGCCGTTGGCACGAAGCCACATCAATCAATAGCATCTAAAAATCTAATGAGAACATTGTCTTTCTTTGTCATAAAAAGTTACGCGACATTCTCACACCGTTTTCTTATTCTGTTGTCCTCGCCCGCTCACCACCGCCACCAACGACAATACCACACACGTAGAAAACCTATCACCACTCACTGCTGTACAGTACACACACACACACACAGTTTTTAGTGTTGGGAATTGTGTGATGCTGTGGGGTGGAGGTCAGAGAGACAGAGATTCTGTTGCAAAACGAAAGTCAATTCAAGTGAACGTCTATCGGAGAAAATAAAATAATGCATGAAGGGTCATATATTGCTTTGAGGAAAATGGCTACTTGACGCCAAGTGTAAATGGATTTTAAAATTCAATGAAGTGAAGAGAGGCGGAAGGAATTTTCAATGGTCTTGTCTTCACTCCACTTCCCATCCATATCATTCTCTCTCTCTCTCTCTCTTTCTTATCCACTCGCTCTCTTCTATGTCTCTCTGCTTTCACAGAGAAAGCAAGCAGCAAGTGGAGAGAAACACGTCTCCGTTTCAATTGAGCCATGTCGTTTATGTAGTGCACAATCGTAAAAGGAAGAGGGACACAAGAGAGAGCTTATTGGCTCGTATAACTAAACGCTCTCCATTGTTTCCCATAACACATTTCGGCTGAATAGACCTTAATCGTTGCTAATTATCATACGAACAACTCCAAAAAAATACACGCTGCTACTATAACATGTACAGTTTCTTCCACCTCAATATCAATACAATGTGCTTAATGATTTTCCTATCTTTCAATTTCTAGGAAGATTTCTTTTTAAAAAAAATCACAGTCGTCATCATAAAGTATTTGTAACCTTTTAAAAATTGCAGTAGAAAAAAGTATTAATTAGTTCGTATTGTTCTCATTAGTAAATGAAATTCTCATTAAATTCGTAAAAGTAAACGGTGTGTTTAATTTCTGCAAATTTCTGCACGCAAGAAATCGTCTTTATTTGCTAACATACAAAACGAATTGTTTTTCCTGAATGAGATAGGAAATGGAATTTAGATTCGTTCATTAGTGAAAAAAAATCAATCGAACCAATGCTCGGTCTCCACTCAGATAAATTCTTTTGTATCCGTGTTTGCGGGGAAAGTTTTTTTTAGTAAACGAGGCAATAATAATAGTTCACCAACAAGTTTCCAACAGCCACACTCGAAATTGTTTCTTTTTGCTAAAGAAGAATAAATATGTAAGGACAACAGAATATTTACATTTTTGCCGAATGTCAAGCAATTCTCTTCTGTCTCTTTTCACTCCCCTACTATACGTTATACACATATATATATATATAAACTTTATTTATAGTACCTATTAAAGAGAATACAGTAGTAGCAGCTATATATAAAAGCAGCTTGGATTTTTAGTGTTGTAGTGTAGAATAATATTGATAAGAAAATATGAGTGTTGTTGGTGGTGTGTGCATGCGTGTGAGTTACAAGAATGGGAAGATTTCTTGCACGAGCACTCGTGAAAATATGAACTGATCTTTGAAGCAGTTAACAACTACGATATATATATATATATATATATACTTGTATTACTTTCTATCTATTTACTGGATAGAAACAGAGAGACAGATAGACAGAGAGAGCCAGAGCGTTACAGTGTATGTGTGTGTGTGTGCAATAGTCTAACTTATTAGCGTAATGGATTTGAGTGGAGTGGATATATAAAAAATTGGTGTAAAGATAAAAGGAGGACGAGGACGTGGCTGTGCGACACGATTCCAGCAGAAGCATCTCTCCATATTATCTGTATAGCAGCAGCAGCAGCAGCAGCAGCAGAAGAAGAAGAAGAAGCAGTGCCAGTATTCGTCTTCGTATTAGCTGTTGGAGAAAGCTTTGATTTTGTAAGTGTTCAATTTCCCCCTGGTTGAATGGTTGGCCATATAATACTTATGCGTATAGTATAAGTACGTAGTGAGTAGTGGATGGGCTCTGTCTGCTTTTCTATTTGAGAATTGCATTCTCTCACTCGCCTCGATTCGCTTCGCTGTCTTATCTCTCGTCGTCGCGCCTATCATAATATCATCCCTCTCCACGACTACCTCCACCGCTGCCTCCGTTGCTCCTACTGCACATACTTTCACTCCCGTAGACGAAACGAGCCCGATCAGACAACTACTTATTATACATGGTCCCATAGCCACCCACCTTACCTACCTACCCACCTACATATCACACACACACACACACACACACACACACACACACCTATCTCTCTCCGTGCACTTTTGTTCTAAACGAAGAATTATTCCCGCTAGAAAGCCAAGGCACTAAATTTCATTGCTTTTCCCCTGACTGTGTCATGTCCGCCGCTGCTTTCGTTTTGAAATTATCCTTCCGGTGAAAATGAAATAAATTATTTCCCTCTCTCTCTCAGCTTCTTCTTCAGTTCAAGAATAAAAAACGTGGAGACTTCTTGCAATGATTTCTTTTTTGCACTTTTCTCCATCCAATGACACTTTACAGTGGTGAGCAGCAGCAATAGGGTGACAGAGAATAAGTAAGTAATGTATAATAATATGGCAATAAAGAGATGGCTGAGTTGACTTGAGTTGTGAGCGTCCTTCTTCTTTCTCTTTCTTTCTCTCTGGTTCGCTCTCTCGCTCCAGATCTGAGCGCAGAATTGCCATTGGAGAGAACACAACATTTTTATTGTTGTTGACTTAATGGAGGAAGGGAGGATGTGGGAGATGATGACATGGGAGCAAGTAGGTGACTATTTACGAAAGAATGAGACATTGGAAAGTTGGCAAGTTCGTTGTCCGGTGTCTGTCTGTGTGTGTATCTGTGTGTGTGTGTGTGTGGGCTTGGCTGGCAAAAAGTTTTCCCACTTTGTGAAACAAGTCGAGCATAAAGCTCTTTCTTTATCGTATGGTTCGATGACGATGCTTTTAGCTCCGAAGAACATGCATGCAAGCATGGGAGGCTGGGAGAACTCTGGCTGAATCTCCTCAGTGAATTATGTACCGGAATTCTAGCAATGGACATTCTTCACATCACTGCAATTCACTCTCTAGACATTCCTGATTAGCATTTTTCCTCTTTCACCACCACCGCCGCCGCCGCAACCCCAACCAATCCACGGCTCCCACTACCTACTAACCGGAGAGAGACCAAAAGTCTTCCGGTCCAAAAACCGAGCCAACTGTCTCTTGTCTCTCTCTCTCTCTCTCACACTCTCTTGCTACGTATCATATAATAGTGTTCACATACTGTCTACCATTATTATTATATGATGGTGTATGAGCAGGCTATACATTACCACAAAATATTATTAAGAGCACATTTAATTTTTTAAGCTGTGCATAGGTGCCCTTTTAGAAATATGTGAACTGTTCTGCGTGCTAACGGAATTTTTATGGGTCGTCAGCGTGTTTATATGTTGAGACTTTGTGGTGACTGTTCGTGCAGTTATTGCTACTGATGGGTATACTAGAATGTACATAAACTATAGGGTTTATTAGGGATGCTATAAGCAAAGGAGCACGGCATTGACTCTCTGTGAACCTTAACTGAGGATCCATCTCAGGGAATTCTTAATACCGCCAGCCGCCTTGTCTATGGTTTCGAATTTCTTGATCTAGATTGACTGTGACTCGAAATCAGAATGTAAATGTGAGGAATGCTGAGAGAAAAAGAGTCGAAGGTGGGGAAAAGAATGAGAAAGCGGGGGAAAAGTGGATTTGGCTGTAGACTGTCTCGGAATTGAGACGATGGGAAAGAGAAAGCCAAGACAAGTCAACTCTCTGTGAGCTTCTTCCTCCGTTCGCTCACACTCTCACTCTCTCACACTCTCTCTCTTGTTCTATTCTATTTATGAATGAATGAATGTGTGTGGTGTGGACTGCGAGAGAGAGAGAGAGACGGAGAGAGTCAGTGTAATGTAAGTATTCCCAGAGCCAGCATAGATTTTCGGATAAAAGCTGACGAAATGGGTTTTGCCATGATTGAGAATTGAGGAGTGAGACGTTGCTGAATAAAGATAGATAACCTATGAATGGATCTCTAATGAGCTATATCTTTTTCTCAGTCAAAGATTCCTCGCGTTCTTTCCGTCTTCGTCTTTCACTCTCATCTCACTCCACAGAAAATCTGCAAATTTAGCAAGAAAAAGTCACAGACTTGCCATTGCGACGACGACGACATTCTTCTGTTGGGCGAGAGGTTGGCGAGGGAGCTCTCTCTTCATCTACTACAAATACACACTACTACTACTACCACCACCACCACCACCAATACATACTTCACCAGATCACATTGTAACTAGAAATCGCTGAAAAACTTTTTCTCCGCTTTCTCTCTCTCTCCTTTTCTCGCTCTGTCTCATGCGTACATAAAGCCACCAAAGGAGTCAGGGCAAAGATGCCTCAACTCCGTCTGTCTCCATTTAGAATAACCTTTCTGAGAGAAACCCTTTCCTACTGTACTTGCCCATTAGTTGTATGTACACAGATAGGTGGATGTGTGTCTACAGCCTCCGCTTTCTCTAAACATCTACCGTCAAGTCAACCGTTCCTCTTTCTCTATCGCTTTCTCCTACACCCAATATATATATATATATATACACCACACACATATATATATATATGTGTGTGGTGTGTTCCCTCTCTCCCTATATATATATAGGAAGTGTACCTTCGCCTTACTCATCAAATGGCGACCACAGGAACAGACCACAAATCCTCACACACACGGAAACCGCAAAAATCACGGTGAAGCTTGAAGACTCGTCAAATCATCTCCGGGAGAACTTTTTCCACTTTTCCCCACGAACAGACGCTACACATCCCCCACTTTTCCTTATTACGTTGCCCTAGTCTGCGATGGAACGTGCTACGCAACGAGAATGTACTCTGGTGTGTGGGTAGTGCTATTACAAGTCGAGAGCATCATCACGGCAGTCGTTTGGTCGTCGCAGGTTGGTTATCTATACGTGAGCAGCAGTAGACGTAGAGCAGCAGTGTCAGGGCAGCACACAGTAGCACAGAGATGAGCATAAGAGGCCAAGAGTTTCCCTATTAGAAACTTATCTCGTCCACGGGCACAAAAGATAGACGAACGTCATCAAAGTCATCATCCAGTCCCAACAGTGTACGCATACTTCCCTTGCCCACGGCCATTGGTCACCCAAGACCAAAACTCTGGAATTTATTATACGTCAGTAGTCGCTCTCACTCTCACTCTCCCTCTCTCGACAGTCTAAGCGAAAATTTTCATGGGTCTACATTAGCGAACCTTAATGTCAAAATCCATAAAATATTTCCGCTTTCTCTCCTATCCTTCTAATGAAATCTCTTCAAGGGATATTTAATGTCCTTTAAATCCCTGTCACATCCTACAATACTTACTCACTACAATCTTTTAATAAGCGTCTGGCTACCTATTTTTTCGTCGAGATTTTCTTTTCTTTCCTCTCTTTCTCCCAACTCTCTCACTCTCTCTGTCTCTCTTCCTTTACAATCACATTAGACACATACATGGGAGATATAACTCATTTAGCACGTTCCCTCTCCTTCAAGGACAGACGTTGGGCGGGGCTCCCTTGGCCTCCTGCTCTCTCTTCTTCTCTTATGACTTAAAGTTAACACGTCGTGGCAAGTGTTATAGTGCCAACTTGACCTCTCACTCCTTATGTGCATTCTCTCTTTCTCTCTCACTCCCCGACATACAAATTTCATTTGTACGCGACCACCGGTCACACACGGTGGTCATATGCAATCCACTATTATATATATACACGTACGCACACTTATTTTGCCACACTGTACTATGTAGACAATTCAGGTCGTGTCCCATCTAATTATAAGCCTGCTAAACCTACACTACCACTACTACTAGTAGTAGCAGTATTTATAATGGGTGAAAGCATTGAAAAGACAGACTACATTGTTAGAGAGTGAGTGGTGAAGAGTGAGAGAGCAGAGAGTTCTATCAGATATTCCTTTGCCAGCAGCTACAGGGCTTCCGATTAACTTGAAATGTCCTCGTTGCAAGTAGTAGTGTGTGCGTATGGGAAAAAAGTGTCTACTATGAAGAAGAAGAAGAAGAAGAAGAAGATGATGATGAAAGGAAGACAAGTGATGAAGTCGCACGTGCAACGAGTAATCTACCCTTTCGTCTTCTTGACTTGAACTGAAATTAAAAGCTTTTGAAAATGTGGAGTGAGAGAGCAAGACAGAGATTATGTACTTGTAAGTATACTACTACTAGATAGGAACATGTAAAGGGTAGACACGTAGAGATGCATGTGATGTGATATGTTGTGTTGTAAAAGTAAATATATCCACTTCTACTTACTTACTTACTTTAGTTATTTTTAGTTAGATGCACCACTGCTAGTAAGCCATATAGATATCTGTGTATATGTATAGGGAACACATAGTAGAGCTGGTAGGTTCGTGTCAACTATCCAGGGTTGTAAATGGGAAACATTGCCGGAAAGTTGCCGGAAATATTCCCAAAATTCCCGGGAATTTTCCCGGACCTCGGGAATTTTGGGAA